>JAGXCT010037097.1:82019-135904 GCA_022495035.1 Philopotamus ludificatus | reverse complement strand
TATATGCTGATACGTGGCGTATATATTAATACACGTGTGTGTGTGTATATATATACCTGAAATCAAGCTGACCTACTTTCGTGACATTTATTGTGAAAGAGATTCGCAAAGATTAGCCAAAGTTGATGATTCACCCCCCCACGTGTGTTTGTTCCTTGAATATAGGCACTGAATAGGTTCGTTATCCTGATACGACTAACAAATCATCAAGAAATAATTAATGCGATTTTTTTATTATTTTAATAACAACGTAATTTTTAAAATTATGCGTAGAAAACACAATTAGACGTAAATCTATCATCAATAGTCGCTCATTAAAATATATTCTATATAACATTTTTTTATCTTCTGTCACCCGAGAGAAGAGTTGGGTTTCATCTAGCAAGTGATTGATCCTAACGCCAATACTTTTCTCTTAGTTATCACAAATCGTGAAGAATTAGAATTAAGGAGGGTCGACCCTCGGTACTGGGATAAGGCAAGAAAATGACAATAAATACCATTATTAGTAAATTATTATATGATTATTTTAGATATAATTTCCAGTTAATTAAATTATACGCCATTTTTTAATTTGAGAATGTAAGATATCAATTATCACATTTTATTGTTGTTTTGTTACATTTGTCCTTGATGTATCTTGACATAGATAGCCATGTTGGGTGTAAGTACTTTAGCGTTTAACCATTTTTAATTTGAGAATGTAAGATATCAATTATCACATTTTATTGTTGTTTTGTTACATTTGTCCTTGATGTATCTTGACATAGATAGCCATGTTGGGTGTAAGTACTTTAGCGTTTAACCATTTTTTACTTGTGGAAAAATAGGAAATACAGAGAGAATTTTGGTCTCTTAACAACACCGTTATGACTTAATCCTATTCTTATTTTTAAAAAAATATATAGTAGATAAAAAAGGAATCGTCGAAGTAGCCTATATGAATATACAGGTAACTCCCCCAAATTCATCGCCCTGGAAAATGTATAGAGCAATCGGTTAAAAGACTTTAATTCACTAAATTAACACCATATTCCTGAAAATATAAAAATCAGTCTTTGGGATCATTTATAATCTCAACATGGGGGAGAATAAGATTTCAAAACTTACAAAGGTTGGTTTTATCGGATAAGAAAAGGATAAAACTTGCATAACCCTAAAATGATTCGTAAATTGGCTAATACTGGCGTAAAATTAGCTAAAATTAGTCCTTTGGAATTCCGAAATTATTCATAAAATTTAATTTTTAATGTATACGAGTCGAGACTCTTTCGGAAACGAATGTCACGTATGTTTATTTTTATAGACAAAAAGACTGCTACTGGATTCAAATAGACGAAAGGATCATCTAACCATTCTTCTCGGCACAAATGCATCCGAAGAATTAACATTGAAATCCATTTTCATTAGAAACGCTTCATGCCATGAAAAATATGCTAAAAACAATTTACCAGTTTGACCAAACAAGGGATTATATATTATTTTAAGAACGTGAAACAAAATAAATGCTGATTTCATTATTAAAGTATTTTTTAGAATTTTTATAAATGCCCCATTGTTCATGAAATTTCGCTTTTCGCGATCTTGCCTAGAATGCATAGCTCGCGTTCAACAGAGGTTACATATACTGACAATTAGTACCAGAAGTGATTTAAAATCAGAAAAACATTAGAACAAATGTAATATGTATCAAAGAGACAAAATTTTTATTAATTATTTAAGAAAAACAACAATTCCATATATTTATGTATCAAACCGTGTATAGTAATAAATCCAAATTAGTAATAGTTCGTGGCTGGGTAATTTATTAAATTTACAAATAGAGTAAGGAGATGAAGGGACGTCAAAGAGACAGACGGAGTAGTGAACGATTGCTGTAGGACACAGTTGATAATGAGGGCGAAAGTATGCAAATTTATTCGGGTGTCCGTATAAAATAATCTAGCCGGGACAAATGTGTCCCGCCCCACGGTTTGAGTGGCCGCGACGCAGACAATTTATTACGGTCCGACTTTGGGACCCTGCGACTTGTGACCTTTGCCGGGGAGGGGGAAGGCATGGTCACAGTTTAAAAATTGCTTTGGTAACAATTTGAACAAAACGGTCTGTATTAAAATTTACTTAATGTCCAAAATTTTAATCGAATTTGCCGAATAACTGTCACAGTGTCGCGAAACGAATTTAATAACTTTGGCGCGAATGAGGGTCAGCGGAAAAGTAGCTGCGAAAGTTGGTTAATGAGATTACGTCGTTTTGAAACGTTTCAACACTATTCAAAACACGAATCGTACTGAAAATACGTTCATTTCGTTTTGAAATTCGAGTAAAATGAATATAATTGGATCGAAATTTCCATTTGACATTCGGGGAGCGTTAGCTATTTTATTCAGCAGTACAAAAAAAATCTGAGAGATAGAGAAATTTTCATGTGCGTCGTAGGCACGAGCCACATCGGCCGGTCTCTGGCAAGCCCCAAAAACATTACATTTGTAAAATTGGGTCTTTGTGAATCAATAAGGATCGGCGATAGGGGATACAGTATGCGTTAAGGCGATATTGGAAAATGTTTACATATTGGAACGACTACGTTATCCCGGCTGAATATTGAGCGAGCCTATTAAATATTCGCAAACGTGCTGCAGATACGTGTAACCATCCGTGGCCAACGTATACGGCCGACCTGCAGCCAAGGATGGCTTTACAGCCGACGGCGCTCGGGATATTACGTTCCAAGAAAAAACGACGGAAATGTAACGGCGAGGGCGGTTGTTACGACCCGTCTATTGCCACTTACCACTTACACGAAAATTTGACGGTACATACTGAATCGTAGATTTGCGAAAACCGTAAAGGCCAATGCCACGCCATCGGCAGAAAAAAAAAATTGTTATTAACTGAATTGTTTTAAGCGTAAAATAATATTAACCATTGAATGTATCGAATACATAATTTTATTTAAAAAATATAATGAAATTTTCAAATCTTTTCCAACGTTTCAAACCGTTACGTAAATAATGTACGCGGGGGTTCGCCCGTGATGATATAGGGAAATAAGAGACACAGTGGGGCATGTTTGTACGCAGACGTTTGGTTATTTGATATTCCTCAAACTTTTCCAGGTCACTATTAAAATATTCATGATAGTGCATGGGCCGCCTCTCCCCAAGATAACGTCCTTACAGGACTCGCCCCGTGGCACGAATATTTTCAGGAATTATTCAGCAGGACCTGGTGCGCCAAAGTGACAAACTTGTTATACATGTCGGGCCAAAAAAAAGCGGCCACCAGCTGGTGTGGCCTAATGGATCTGAATCCCCAGACGGGCAAAAACCCAGAGAAAGATTGGAGAGTGAACCCAGGCCAAGAAGAAATCAAGCCAAATGACGCGGGGACGATTGCCACTCGTAATGGACATCGACGCCATTCGTCAAATTTCCCAATCTCAGCTTTTGAGATAAAGCAATTTCAGGATTGAAAAAAAAGAAATTCAAATATCGTATTATTACTTTCTATTATATACATATATATACTAGAATTTGTCATAATAAATTATATAATTAAATATTAAGATATGTAACCGTATATAATATGATTTTTTTTAAATAATAATAATATTAGGCATAAAATATTCCTAAATATCTATAAAATAGATAGTGCGTGCCAATGCATCTTGTCGTATTTATTCGTGTTTACATGTCCGAGTGACAAAAATTTATTTAAGAACCAGTGTTATGGCTTGTAGGTATCATGCATATTATTTCGATAATGCAAGATAACCATGACTTCGCTGTTAGTAGTAGTCGGATAGGTGTCCGACGAAAACTATGAATTCAGGGAATTCTTTATATCAATGGCCAGGAAGTATGTAAGAAAAAGAGACCTACTACCTCCGCATGTAATTGTTGGAATTAATTAATGCCATCTATCCTGCGTTGAATAAATAATTATAAATTTAAATCCAACCAAAATAATAATATAAATTGTGTTTAATAATATGAATAAAGGAATTATGATAAATTTAAATATTCACATTTTATATAATTTACATTTTATATTGTTCTAAAGAGCTTAGAAAATTTTGAATAAATTAGTTTTTATTATTTCGGCGTTAACACGATAATAAAAACATTAAAGCATTTTTTTTATATCTTGTTACTGAATATTTTTGACAGCTTTATGTAAAGTGCGTTTATTTTCAGACATCGACACTATATAAATATATTTTAATAAAATCTTTTAAGTAAAATGTATCAATGGATTAATGGAATTAATCTTTCAGATATTTTTACACAGTTGCTTTTACAAAGCTTGCAAAAAAAATCCTTATTGAACAAATAAAATAGTACGTACTGCAAATTTGAAAAAAAAATAGCAGGGCCGTAGTCATGATTAAAATCTAAATTAAAATAATTCGATTATAAAGTACACACAGTGTAATTTTATTTCTCAAATATGAATATTTTATCTCAGACTCCCAATTAAATTAGACTAGATTAACACCTTATGAGCCGCAAGGTTTTACATCAACCTTAGCCTGGAGGCCGCATGGTTTCATGTAATGATAATCCAAGCTAACATGCACGTGTATCAATCTGTGGTCAAATAGTAGAATTACATAGTGCATCGTGCAAAAAATGCCAAGTGGGGGTATGGCTTTCACGTCAAAAGGCGTGAACGGCTCATAACGCTTGGCTACAAAATCACGCCAAAAGGAGTGAACGGCTCATAAAGTGTTAAACTATATCACAATTCTTATAATTACAGTGAAACCCTGTTTTTACGTTTATGAAGGGACTGATAAAAAAAGTAATTTGAGTGAAAACATAGATTCGGAATTAGAAACGGGGTACTAAAATAAAATAGGATGTAAAAATTTAAGGCAAATAAGGTAAGGTTCACTCTATTATAAAAAATCCCAATATTATTTTAAAACTTCAAGTTCCATAACCGCTTACGATCTATCAAGAAAATTAGAATTTATTTAAAATTATGTAATTTTTCAACCAATTAATTAATTCATATAATGATAATTTTAAATAACATAATAAATGTTTTATTTGGCCAAATTTCGGAATTCAATATTTTAGATAAATATTACAAATGCATACATACATTTGTAATATGTAACAAACTTCACAAAAGAATCACGTATCAATTTCGGCTATTGTTTCATAATTCGATACAGCAAACCGATACAAAGTATTCGGAACGTATTCAAAGGTAAACAAAGGCCGAACATACTAATTCTCCTCCTAATACAATACAAAGAGGATATGTAGCGTTCTGGATATAAATCTAATTTTATATTGTAACATTGGAGAATTTATTGATTGACCTATCCTGATAAAACAGGCTTGTTTGTTGTGTTGGAAAAGATTCCCTAGATTAAAATCACTTTATATTCCGAGTGCGACGTGAGCGAGGGTCGTATTCAACTGAAAGTTATTCAGAAGTTTAATTAGACAATGTAGAGATGAGGTATCAGACAATAGTCCGGGGATGTTATTTTTGGCGAGGAATCTTTTACAGGAAATTTCAATTAAAATAACCCATCAATCAGACGCTTTATACCCGAAGTAATGAAATTAAATTTGGCCAAATCTAAAATTTATTACGCAGTATTTTATGTATATATTTTAACCGACGACAATCTAATTAATACATTGTGCAATATTATGAAGCAGAAGAATGTTCGAGAAATTTTAACATATCAAAATTTGAAATGCTTTTGATAAATTAGTGTTTTTTTTAGGTTGAGAACGAACTTTAACCAAAAAGAATTACAATAAAAATAAGAGCGGTAAAGTGGGTTGTTGCTTTGATTGCCAAAGTGCTGAAATTCAATAATAAGAAATTGTTTTAAGAATGTCGATAATTTAACTCGGATTTGAATCCGACCGTTTCTGAGATGCTTATTTCACAATCAATTATAAACTAATTACATTTAAATTTAATATATTATTTTAGTTAAAATGTCTAGAGTACGATCAACATGGGGGCGTTTTCAAGAAAATATTAATAGTTTCTCATCCGTATTGAAATTTTCGTACCTACTTTAATATTTTCTGCTCTAAAGGAAGTTCCTCCACTTTCTCGTTGCTACCGTGATCTGACTCGATGTTCATCGAAGCGATTTCAAATAAGTCGTCTTTATCCAGCACTTGCTATTTTTCAAAGCTGGATACATTTTATGAAAGGTAAAAGCTTTAAAATTAACAATATTCGAATAATTAGTTATATTTACGAAGAATTATCAGCGTTGCATAAAAAATGTCCCTACATAAATCAAGTATAAAGTTTGGCATTCACTCTGCAAACTAAATTAATATCGTATTAACATTATAAGCCACTTTGAAGATTTAATCTGAACGTACATAATTGAATTCAATCTCTTCATACAATTAAAAAAAAATCTATTTAATTTGTGTACAAAAAAAATCCGGCCCCTTATTTAAATTACAAATCTCGTTTTTCGTAAGTAAATTATCTCCGAGACTAAAACGCTTATTCTTTATCAAGTTTCTTCAAGGATGGAGGAGTAATTAAAAGGTCTTAACAAATTGCATTAATTGGCAATTAATAGCTAAATCCCTCCGACGTTGTACCTATTGATAAATAAATACAAAAAATAATAATTATGTGATTACCGTGTTTGAAATATTATTAATTAATTGTAATCGAATTTATTTGCCGCGTAGTCGTGACTACGTAGATGCGTAGACGTTGCTCTACGTAGTTCATGTTTGTCTAACGTACAAATGTTCTTTGTTGTAATTCAGTAGACGGTGTAGAGTTACATTGTAAGCTTTAATGAACGAGCAATGGTAACATGGTTTACCTAATAGGTACAAATATTAGTTGACGATAGATTCTGATATACGTTTGTACATATGTTAACAAGATCTGATTGCAATTAGTGATATGCTCCGCGGGATGGTAACCGGTCTCGACGTGGAAACTGATACGTCACCGTTAGGAAAGTATTTACGCAATTGAATTAATTACATTTTAAAGTATTAATTGAATGACATATTTTGCGGACTGTCAGTCAAATGGAATTAGAATGTCCTAAATATATCACGAATTTGACAAAGGTGTACAGATGTCAACTGTTATCAGAAATAATGAATAGCTTTGTATAGCTGGGTACAGTACAGAGTGTCCGTAATATTGTATTTTAATATCATTTTGTTTTCTAAATTAGGCTAATGAAATATTTTCACGTTTAAATAACTGAAATATATAATATAAAGTTTACAAAATTCATTACAGTCATTATATTCAATGACGAATCAGTTGACGCATTTAAATGGCATAAGAATGATTTTTAGCTGCCAAATTATTGAACATTTTTCAATAATGACTCAATACAAGTTACATTAATTCAATTTAAATGTTAATAAGTATCCACCGTATTATTTAATCCTTGCTCTTTCAATATATAATTTGCCTAGGTTACTATTACCAAAAATATAATAGAATATCCAGTGGCGGATTTTCCATTAGGAACACGAGGCGCGCGCTTAGGGCCTTATAAATTCAAGAGACCTCGAAGTTCAGCTCTCAAAAATAATGAATAATTTGACAGTATTCACCAAATTAAATTGATAAATGATTAATACCAGCTCTGACATGGTTTGCGGGTGGACCAGGTTTTGAACCATATGCACCGAACATGGCGTACAGGCAAATAATTACCTTAAGGCAATTCCTTATTCTCCACTGTCCAAAAAAATTACCAAGACGTGAGTCTTATAATAGACCATGGCTCGTTGTATTTTTTTTTAATCGGGCACATAATATACCTTTACCTAGCCGTGTTGATGGGGTATCTATTTGGGACCCCAAGTTTTTCAAAACCTCACGGAATTTGACTTGGCGACTTCATATAAAAAAAAGGTAACTTCGATTGATATTTTTTCCACAGATATTATGGTTTTAATAACTTTTAAGTAGTTTATTAGATTTAATGCAAAAAATATGGGTTTAATACCAATACGCTATCAAGATCAAGGATCCTTTTTGTCTGTGAATAATGTATCTTCGAGACGTTACTTGTTTAATGTGTCAATAACGTGTCTTCAAAAGATGTTATTTCATATTGAATTGCACTGTAACGGAATGCATGACATGCATCGGACCCATTGCATCAAGTTCGTAGCTACCTTAGTGCATAACAATGCAATGCATCGGGGCTCTCGGCATTTAACAAATTGAAATAAAGAAATCTATATATTCCTTTGTCTATGTATATTATTATCCCAAAACTCGGCAGAATAAAACTCATAAATTTTTATTATGAGTTACGGTAGATAGTAATCTCATCAAGAGTAGAGATTAAATCCGATTTACTAAATTTGAACTTATGATAGATGAAAATATGTATAAATTTCCTTCGAAATAAACTAAAGCAATGAAGACGTATCATCTTTAAAAAAACATTATTCTAAATTTTACACTTATTGAACGCAGTGTTGTATCTTAAAAGTAGAAAACAAAATGTGCATTAAAGATATAAATTACTTCGGAATAAATTTAGCGATTATAACCCCTAAGAGCTCCCTATTGGAGGCCCCTGAAGTTTGGTTTTTTTTGGGACTTTTTACATTAAGTGATGTGAAATTAAAAATGCATCAAAACATTAAAAAATATACATATTAATTTAAATCATGAATGCAAAAATACTTGATTTTATGGTCAAGGATATTGTTATGATCAAGAATATTCAAAATTTTAATCTTTGTTGACAATATAATCTCACGGATTACCAACAAAATCACTAGTCGCTTTTACTTACTTTACTTGATTAAGATATTCAGTTTTCGATCATACAATACAATTTACTCGTTGCACGACTCTCTAATTAATTTATTGAAATATAATACATTTCCTATAATCAACAGCAAATAATATATAATGCAATTAGTTTTATTTAACAATAAATAATTTACAAATCTGTGTAAAAAAATATTGAATTTCTTTTTTGCAAACGTGATATCTTTCACAAGAAACGAATAGTATTGCCGAAACAAATATATATCTGAAGATTCGAGCTATAAAGTCAGACCACTATAATGCTGCATGTAAAGTCCTATTTTTTATAAAAATATTTTGTCAGAATGTCATAACATCAAAAAGTATATTAGATTTGTATATTTAAATAGTGATAAACTTTTAATTATACAAATGTACATGAACTTGATCTCAACTGTCAATAGCCGTATGTTTAAAATCTAATACACAATTATTTATGTTTGTATAATAACTACAAAAGATGATAGCTAAAATCATGATTTTGTGATATTACAGAATGAATAGATTAAGAATTCATCTAAACTTTTGAAATTGCACTTGTCGAAGCTTTCCGCTCAGAGGATGCCAAAGCTTTGAACGCTTGAACAGAAACGAGCACAGGATCTAATTTCACGAAAGTGCTGAGCTATATTTGACACTAATTCCGAGTATTTCTTGTACAATCCTTGAATACATATAAAAAAAAAACAATTTAAGAGATAAAAATATGATTTTAGAGATTTAGAGACGTAATTTAACAGTTAAAAATATTTCTAATTTGTTTCTAATATATATTTATACCATTTTTAGGATGCGAATTTCTTGGATGCTCACTGTACACGTGTACATGCCATCCGGAAGGTATAGACCGTGTCAGAAGCTAAGAACGGTTTCATTAGTGCGGAGTCCTCTGGTTGATTAGGTCGGGGCCACTGGCTGCAGACTAGACGCCAACATCGATCCGCCCAGTAATCAGCACTGCAGAGATTAACACGTAGCTAACTACCGCGGCAGCCGGATCTCATCCGGGGCCCTGATAAGATTCCTCATTTGGTCCAAATCCCAGTCGTCATATTTGCAACACCAACAACGGATAGCAAACACGACCGAACGACGCCACACGTGAAATTGGTTTTTAGATTTGCACAGCAGCGAGCAAAAAGAACAACACGCCAAGCGCCATGACAACGGGAGAATCGTAAAATTGTATGATAAATTATATTCGGAAAACACAAATTTTGTTTCATCAATATACGAGTTAAATATGTAAATAATATATTACGAGATTAATATCTCATAAGTTACAGAACGGTGACTAGGTAGTTGGTATACATAGATTTGATGTTGATCGCGGATATTTATGTTCAATTATTGTAATTAAATTGTACTGCTTGATTAATGAAGTTTCTAATAATCGTTAATAATGAAATAACTCGATTTTGGTTTTATTTATTGTGAGAGAGGAATTGCTTCTACAATTTCATATGAATTAAAAGTATAAATTAATTTTACACAATAATTAAATAAAATTAAATTAACAATAGCGATTAACCGATCTGTCACCGGGGCTCGAAATCAACCGCGTCATTCGAAGGGGGTCTATTTATTAGGTAAAACCCCAAGCAAGTCAAGATAGTAATGAATTCTTTATAAATATCTTGATTTTTTTGTTAAATGGATTATTCTAAGAATAAAAATAGTTATTTAAGATATGTTTTATAATTTGGTGGATATTTTTTAACAAATCAAAATGACGCGTATATGAGAAGCGCAATCGGCGATGTCTCGCCGCAGACTGAGGACACGCCGCCAGTAGATCGACCGCAATTTGTCGAAAAATTCATTTTCCGAGAATGAAAAGAGTGATGAAAATATTTTTAACCTAAACCTATTTATTATTCACCTTAATAAGCTTTTGGAGCAAATTGAAAGTAGATTCCAGCAATTTTCTATTATCGAACCAGTGGCTACATTTTTTGTAAATCCTTTTGATACTCAGTTAGACGTTGCTGAAATTTCATAGCGGAAATTCTTCAGGAAGAAACATCAGAAATTGAAGATAAAATTTTGAATGTTCAAAATGACATCATAATAAAATCTTGCGTATTAAAAAAAAATACTTGGAATGTGGCTGACCATAAAAATTACCATCTTTTGAAAAAAGGAGCTTGCAAAATTAAATCCTGTTTTGGTTCCACAAATTTGTGCGAATCTTTATTTTCCACCATGAACATAATTAAATAAAAAACCAGATCTCGGATTGTCATCTTACACTCCTAACTTATAACTGTATAGATTTTCTTATGATTCTTTTGTAAATGTAATTAAATGTTTAATCTTTCAATTTGTAATAATTTAGTAATTAATGTGAAACATACATAAGTAAAGCTGTCCAGGGAACAATGATAAAATAAATAAATAATTAATATTTAGTACTTTAATCTTATATTTTTTAAAAATCCGCATTAGGGTTAAGAACCTCTGTATTCTTACATATATATTTTTTTATATTAGAGGTAGAAATAAGTAATATTTAATAATTATTAGAAAAATATCATATTCATAATTTTTCTAAAGATTATTTTTTATAAAAAATATAAAAATATCGTTTGTTTAAGGTGATAAATAAAACATTTATCTCGATGTGTTAGAAAATAGCGAATCGACATATATCATCGAATAATTGTGTGAGAGAATGGTGCATATTTGTCAATTTAAAATGTTATCTAAAGCTATCTCTGAATTGAGAGGTTTTTCTGATTTTTTTTCAAATGGCTTTTCGTTGTAAGCCACGGATCGATGTCTCTTTTCGCCACATTGAATACATAAATAATAAATTATTACCGAAATGGAATTTAAATTAAAAATATTTGACGATCTGAAAGTGTTCGTATTAAATGAATGATATATTAATATTTACTCACACATTGCATGTATGTGAGTACACGTGAACTCGACCTATAACTCAATTACACGATAGAATTGTCCCAAGCGTTCACCGCGCAAATTGGTTTTGTTTAAAATACATGCACGCCGATTGCAATTTATTAAAATTCACAGTTCCAACTAGCGAACTTTTTCAACAATCAATTAAATAATTGATAGAATTATTGGCACGGCACAAACAATGGGGATTATTTACCGGCACCGTGGTCAATTTCAATTAGCCAAATAATAAATGATGTTAAACTGTTTGGTAGAATCCACCGTGGCCGCCGCCGCAGAAAATGAATTTTTCAAGTGAATAATGTTTGTGCCGGATAGCGAGCAGACAGCTGAAGCGTTCATATGCGCCAGTCGGATATAAAATTCGTTATAAATTAAAAACGTACTACGTGATGGACGTATCTGGATTATGTATGTGAACAAATTTATCAAAAGTACATATCGCGACCCCCCGCGCTGTATTATTTTTTTATCTGCATTTTTCAGATACGCGCTTTTGACATACGAGTTGAAATTGAGAGTGAGATTGTAAAGTATCGTTTATTGTTATAAACGATAACAAAAAATAACGATTTCAAAACGCAATAGAGTCCAAAATAATATATATAGAAAAATGAATCATTTCATGGCTACGGCCAATAACCCTAGAACAGTAATCCATCACTAGATTAAAGTGCAGTGTTTAGTATCCACCCTTCAAGCACATTAAATTATATGATAAGGGACGGATATTGATTCATTCGAAAATAAATAGATATTCAACATAATGAATGAAAATAGTTTACAAATTTGTTTCCAAACACGGTTCTTTTAAAAGAACAAATAATATGTATTTACACGAGTTATTTGTGCTAATTCGAGTCCCAGAAATAAAATATTGATACGTATTTTCAATTTTTGATACCGGCATTCCATTGCTCTCTGCAGATTTTAAAACCCAAGCAAATAGATTTTTTTTATATATCAAACATAGATAACGAGTTGATCTCTTCTCTCTCTCGGCAAAATCAGCAATATTCAACAACGATAAACAGCCGCAGCAGCAGGCTGATCAGCAAACACAAGTAAATGTTCCCCGTGTGAGATTTAGAATTGTTCGAGATTTTAAGATTTATTTAGAGATTAAGATTTATAGTTATATCGTTTATTTTCATTATTTTTTCAATATAGAGTATTACTCATAAGCTTAAACGGGGAACTGCAGGGCGGTAAAATGCTGATCTGATTTCCAAATTTACCCTAAACTCTCCGCTAACAAAATTCCTCTTCAATGTCAGGACGTGAGAAAGGATCAACAGACCACAGTTCACAAATATCACAAATTGACAATAGAAATGCAAATGTTGGTAATTTATAATAGATCCATACAACGTAATTGTATTTTTTTTTATAAATAGTTTTGCGTTGCTAACTTCTAATATAAATTTAAAAATATATATAAAGTGTAATAACGTTTGCAAGGGACCCGTGAATTTTTATGTTTTTATTATATTATAGCGATTATAAGCAGCTATGATCAATCGTGCAAATTACTTAATCAAAAAATACTATTTTCTGGATAACTATATAATCATTAAAAATGATAAGCATTTGAAATTTTCCTACAAAAATATAATAATGGAAACAACATTCAAAAGAGGGAAATTTTTAGTGGCATTATTAAATTTTGAAATGGAATTGAAGCTTAATATTTTTTATTATTAATGAAATAAGTAAGAAAATAGCTTTCTCAAAGTGATTATTTTTTAGTAATAATGTAATACCTATTGATACCTAATACATTTATATATCGACGTTAATGGCATTTCAACATTATAAATTGAAAATCACTTCAATAATAAGATGATAAATACGAGTTGAAATAAATCGCCGATCGTAAAGCAATCGCCGTCGAGTTGATTTATATTCCGACCCCCACCTCCCTGGTTAGTGATTAAGGAAATTCAAAGTTTTCTGGCGTCTGGCCGCAGCACTGCATCCCCTGTCGGCTAACTGCGATAACATAAACTTCAACATTTGTGCCGACGCTTTTTAAAGTCAGCGAAATTATTGCGGACAGGACGTCCGCCCAGGAGCCACCCGCCCCATAATATTCACAGAGTCGGGACACGAAAGTGAAATTGGAAAACTGGCACGGAGTGTCGTTATAAATACAAATAAACGACTAATAATCTATTTTTACTTAAAAATCATATTTGTTAACAATAAATTAGAGTAATCCAGATTGGAAATTTCTGTTTAGAAAAAGGAATCTTATCAATTTATTAAATGTTTTTCATTTTTTATTTTTATTTGCATGACAGAAGTAAATCGAAAATGCCACTCACTTATATAAAGGATTGATAAAGATTCTAAACATCTAAGGGTGGTGGATCGTTTAACTCACAATCCCTTTCTGGTTAGTGTCATAAAGAATTTCCAGAATTCGTCGGAGGGTTGACCTATCCGAGTACTAACTTAGCTCAGTCGTGGTTACTATTATCATAACAGATTGTAAACTAAAAGCAGACCTTTTTTAAAAAAGGTGCCGGAATTCTGTTCTTGTCGAGATTTTTTTAATTAAAATGTCCAAATTTTAATCCAAGATTTAAATAAAAGTTAAAGAATCTTTTTTTATGCGACAACAAACATAAAAATAAACGAACATTTAAAAATACAATTTTTAATTTTATTTTAGATGACATAATGTATCGGAACGCCATCACATTACGAAAAAGCCCCACCTACGAGCCATGACAGGTTATCATCATTTATAATTCTTTACCGACTTTCTGTAGATTCTTTGAACTACCATAACGTTGTGATTTTTAACGGTACTCAGATTATTGAATTTTCAACCCCAAATGAGCCTGAAAAGATAATATTCAGAAGAAGCTGTGAATTCGTAGGATATTTAACAACATCTATAATGATTTTTTATTTTTTGTTGGAGGTCTTTTTTTATTTTGCGAAGGTTATGCGTATGGTATCAAAGAATTACGCATATCCGATTGATATACGTTTTATATTACTGAAAATGCAAGTTTTGCGTTGATTGCCAAATGCTTTGCCTAGCATATAATTTTATCAGGGTCAAATTTTGAGTGACATGTTGCTCTTGAGACGTTTCTTAAATCTTTATCAAGCTGTCTGACGTTAAGTTTTCAGCATAAAAATTGTATCCTTAAGAATAAAATCAAGCTAAGAATCAGAACTATAGAGAAAATAAATTAAATTATGATTACTTAAACATATCTGACTAAAAACTAACCTATAATGGGATTTCTTGACAGATTTTGACTACGTTGGGTTAAATTTGTCATAGACATCTGCCGGCCAGCAGATGTGAAAATGTTGGAAGACCCCAATCTAACGCTCTTTGAATTACATTAAATTTTTAATTCATAAAAAACGTCAGAGTATATACATCATTTTTGTCCTGAAAAAAATATTAATGTTGAAGTAAATAATTCTATTTCGAATTTAATACATAAATTTATAAATTTGAACTCTCCGTATTGCATTTATAAAATAATATTTTATATAACTATTGAAATATTTTTACAAATTATTTTTATAGGCTAAGGCTTGATAGACTAAATATTTGTTTTTAAGTATTCCACTCGAACTTTATGAAATTACATATTTAAGATAAAGTTTTAATCAAAAGCTAATTTTTATGCATAAAATTATAAATCTCAATATTAAATATTTGATAATGATAATATAAATAGTTCGTCCTTTACAATGAGAAGAGCGTGGCCACCGATAAGCCGAGAATTCATTAATAAAGGTATTTGTCCACTAGAGTTTGCGAAAGTTTCTTGAGTTTAATTAAGTTAGACTGCGCATATTGATCTTGATACAAATAATTTGAATTATAATTCGGGCATTTATTGTGAGAATGATAATAGACGCGATAATTTATAGTTGAAATACGTATTTTTAATTTCCGCAGTGTGTACCAGCTGAGTAACAAGTATTTATCGTTAGGAGGGGATTAATTTTGAGCAACTCGATTTTACGATTCGATATTATTATCGAAAGTTTTATTTTTAATTTAAAAAAAATCCCCTTCACCGCCTCGGTAATTTGAATTATGACCGTTTTTTCGATCCCTCCCCGCGTTATTATTCCCATCCACCCCCTCGCGATCGTCGTTCCACATAAATCTTTATCGTCAATTACCTGGATTAAATTTTTATCGCCGGTGCAATCGTAAAGAGAGAGCACGAGAGGTCGAGGCACCGAAGGGTCGTAGGGCGCGAGTCCTTAATTCAATTCATTTCGAGAGGCGATGCAATTCAGATAACAATTACTTGGGCATCATGTCCAACTATGAAATTCATCAGTTTGCGCCATGATTAATCTGGGTTTGTGTAAATTTGACAGTGTCTCCAGCCAGTCAGCCAGCGGCGCCGTCAGATTGTATGTACACGGCGACATTCGCTACAGAAATATCAATTACGCCGCAGTACCGAAATGGGGAATTAGAAATTTATTATTTAGCATTTGTAATTATTATTGTGGGGCGTGTTAGTACTGCGATGTAAACATTTCATACGTTTAATTATTACTGGGCCTCAAGTCGGCATGAGGGTTAAATTTAATTTCGTGCAACGCATTCGATAATTTAATATAATCCATTTTGTGTGCGGCGAAAATTTTTAATATTTATAATAGGCTGCATGTGGGATTAACGTCATGGGATTTTTTTTTATAAAATCTATGAACTGCATACTCCGATATTGCAGAAATGTAATAAAAATAAGTATATTTTTATGTGTCATAATCCCATTGTGAAAATATTTCATGGAAATTCAGTTTTTGTTTGAAAAAATGTAAAATATATCTAGGTTATTTTATAGTGTCCCTATTTTAATTGTTAATTACAGAGTAAGTCCTCGCTTTTTTAAATTTACAGTCAACCCTCCTATAACCTTTCCTGTAAATCGCGGTTTTATACAAAATTCTATTATTTTTAAGGTCAATTTAGATTTTTCGAAAATCTATACAACATTGCCGAGCGAAATAAAGGTCAATGCTTTTTGGTTGACAAGGAATTTTGTAAAAAGCAGCGATTTAGAGGAAACGCTATAGGAGGGCTGACACATTGCAATATTGCGTTAGTTTTACGATAAAACAGGTTTATATTGGAAAAATACCATATCCGAACAACAAAAAATCTTGAACACTTTAACCTGAAGAAAATGCTGCTTAAGATTTCAAAATCAGAATCATAGCGAAGAATCAGAATCATGTCACAGTGAAACCCTAAGAACTTTTAAAATATTTCTAAAAAACATCACTTGATCTGATCGACGAGCATGTTTCAAGAAATTTTTTGAAAGGCTTTGGTTTCGTCATATATTTTTTAAGAGGTAGAAAAATATTTCATCGAAAGTAATCTACCATTAAAATGTTATTGTTAGTAAACTATGGTCTATATTTGTGACTATAATGAAAATATAAAATTAATAGTTTATTCTTCGAATACAACCGATGGATCAAGCTGTAATACATACATTTAAACAGTATTATATAAGAAATAGATTTAGGAAAGAAATTTTTTAGAAGAAGAGGAGTTAAATGAACAATCAAAAAAATTTGAAACTACAAAAATGGATGATTTTAAATATGATCGGGAATAGTTTAGCTGGCTTCGAGAAGTAGGTTTCAAAAGCAGTAAATGATGATATTGGTTGCCATATTATCATGTACGAGGAAAAGAAAAGGGCTTCAATACAAATAGCACTGGGCTGGTAATTAAAATTGTAGCAATATCTACGCAGAATTCACCATGTAGAATACAATTATAGTACCTGAATAAATAATATGTTCTCTCATGTTTTCTTACGTCTATGTAGATAGATTAAATTTACATTCACTTATCCATTGAAACTAAGACATATTATATTCAAAAAAATGCGTGATTTTTACTTCAAATTCATTTTTTTGCATTTCAAATTAAACCTTTTGCAAAAATCCCCTAAACCTGAAACAGACTAAAATCATATTTAGTTCCTCAATCCACTTCTGGGCACGATTCAAGTTTTATGCTGGTGGGGTTTATCTATTGACAACTTCGTATATTTTTTAGGTTTTTATCTATGGAATTAGATATTCTTTCATATTTATAAGCGTATAATCATCTCATGTAGTTTTATTGACTTTTTTTTAGATAGTAAAAAAGCAATAAAACTCACCCTAATTAAATTATGTTCATAATTTCCCTCGTTACATACGACCTTTAGTAAGTAAGTTTCCCATTTAAAAAAAAACTACTGACTATCTAGCAAGAAATACGTTTTTTATGATGGTTTGATTAGTTACTTTATTTATCTTTTACAAATCAAATACACCTTTTTTCAAATTAATAAAAAAAAATGTTTCCATATTATGAAGGGAATTATTTTTGGACACAAAGAATGTAGAATTAAATTACTAGATTGGGTGTAAATTACATAAAAATGCTTCCTTTGTATGAGTTACTGTCAATAATTTAATTAAAAAAGGCAGGGATGCGGAAAATTTAGTTCGAAAAAGGGCTTCAAGCACAACGTATGTGATAAAATATTTTTTAAACTATTAAGTTACACTCTAAAAAATGGGTTAGAACATTATGAACCATACAATTAATTAGGATACAAAGCTTATATGAGCAAAATTATAAATTAAATATCAAAAAGCTTAAAACAAAAATTAGGATTAAATTTAATCTTAGTTGAACTTTTATTTACCATTTTATTTGAAATTTTAACATTTCATGTTGTAAATTATTGTATTTTAAAGCATGACACTATCTATAAAAGATTCGCAGCGCTGAAAATCAGCTTTTGGAAACATATTTCGCATTTTTACATATTTTACATTGCAGTCGGGTTTTCAGCCAGGGCACAAATCGCCAATTCGCACAAAGAAATTTCAGCGCAACCGCGCTGTTTTGAATATTTTATGAAAGGGATTTTTTTTATTCAGCAAATGGCTTCCACATTTGTAGTTGAGTAAATTTTTATCGCGTATCGTTAACCTTTGAGTTGTTAACGTCGCCGATGGCTGTCCAGCGGAGGCGCGACTTTATGGCCACGATGAGATTATGACTCCCGCGACGAATCATAAAAAAACGATAAAAATCGCTTAAACCCTTTGATAGGACATTGTCGCATATAAAAACGCATTATATCGTGCTAAAAATCGAGGCAAAGCGTTCATAATAATTGTAATAATGGTCCCGTCAAATATTGGCTGCGTAGGTCCGAGGAATAATACAGAATTTCATCTCTGCAAATTTGTTTAATTCAGTATTAGAGAATGTTATCGGTTCACTAGGCCGGAAGGAATTTTGTTAGATTTAACATCAACAGAAAATTGATAAAATATACAAGATTTTTTCGATATTTCGCAACGATAAATATTTTATTAAATTTGATATCGCAATAATATTCAATGATCCGATTTATCCTTTTGATAATAATTATTTTACACGTAATTTTATTATGTTTACCGTGGCTTATTATTTTCAAAATATCTTTGCTAGCAATCTGGAACTATTTTTAAAATAAAAAAATAAAAGTAGGAAGGAAATAATAGGGAAACCCAAAGAAAGAACAATATTCTTGTGCAATAAATTATATTATATTTTTAAGAATAAAATCACCGTAACTGAAACTGACAAAGGACTCATCAGACATTGTGTGCTGCTATTTTATGAGCAGGACATGAACCACAGCAAGGCCACTAATTTCATTATCTAAGTTTACCGCCAAGTGCTAACGGTGGTAGATGCCAATTTCAGTTTTGAAACTTTAAAACAAGCAATATAGATTAAAAAGACACGTCTAAATCAGGATATCATCCAAATTCGACGAAATTTCTGTTTGAATCAGATGCTCGATTAACTGTTGCGGAGTAATTGCAAAAACTCGCATCTCGATGGTACACAATATAGCTACTTTTAAAGTGCATAGACAAATCGAATAGAATGGAATATCAAAATTCTTGACAAAAATGCACCCTCCACAAAGCAAGAATTACCCCTGACAAAATTCAGCATTTAAACTGAGAGGTTCTTACGTACTTTCTATATTTATTAAACTAAGCTTCGTTCGATTATTGTCTTTTAAGCTCCATAAAGCACAACAAAGAGAAAAGCGTTTTCAAAATGCGACAGGTGTTGAAAACCATTTAAAGCAGTATTTTTTTAATTAAACCGTCAAGTTTTTTCAAAAAGGAGATTGAAAATCTGTAACAGATATGATAATTGTAAATAATAATATGGATTAAATATATTTCTGTATTGTTTAAAAAATGCGCGATTTCTTTCTGGCAAAAAATTTAAAACGAGGAAATGGCAGTCCAAAAATTTTGTTTCAAAAGTGCCTCTAAGATTGGAAAAAGAGCACAAAAGGATTATATCTAAAGTAGACATTACTTTGAAGGCGAAAATAAATGGAGATTTTTTATTTTAATTATTTTTAAAAACGAAAACTACCGTATTTTTTTTAATCAAAAATTGTGATACCTAAAAGAGAAGTTAACAGTTTTTATAACATTCAATTATAAAAAATATATTTCTTGGCATATTGAATAAACGACAATGAAAGGAAAAGTTTGCCAAAATCCGTAGCTATTTTTTTTATCATATTTTTATATAAATTGAAAATCGAAAAATTATAGGTAATTCAACCAAATTTATGACGCCATTCCCGAAACTTTCATAGATAGAGAGTGTGTGTGTTTTTTTTGTTCAGTCACTTTGTGAACATAATAGAATGTGAATATTGTTTTGCCGTATCAACTCCAGGTGCTGAAAAATCGGCAATAAAATTCGTACCTCCCGAAACGGAGCACCAGGCAATGATACATGCGGCTATAAATCAGGCCACACCAAAATAATATTTGCATTAAAAAAAATGAATAAATCCACGGTGCGGGATAGCTCCGCGACTGTTTTGTATTAAAAGCGCATGGCGGGGTGATTAATGGGTCGCGGCGGTGGGAACGGGGAGCACTGCTCCTTCTCGTCCTTTGTTTAGAGGAGCACTAAAGCTCTGTGCACATCTTCAGTGCTGGCTGTCGCCGTCAGTGCATGTGTGTGAGTGTCGCAGTCCGGTAGCTTTCAACCGCCGCGGCTGAATTAATTACAATGTTAAATTTTCCGCTGAAATATATGGTCCAACTCCAGGAAAATAATGAATTAAACGCTTAGTGAAAGTTCAACTTGAAAGCTGTTTCGGTCCGGATAACTTATGCACTAAATTATTTGGAAATGCTTATATGATGTCCCAAAATTTCAGACCTACGGAGACGTCGAGTCACACGAAATGGTGCAATACAGCTATGAGTCAGTGTTTTTTTGGAATGACAAGAAATGGTTGAGATAAGCTTCACATGTTGACAAACACTCCTGCCAAGTTTGGACATGAATATGTTTTTGTTTCAACGTCTAAAGCATTTATGTTCGCTGAACTGAAAGCTTTAATAAATATAATACTAACATTAGAAATACAGTTTATAATTTGAATGGTTTATTTTACTATAATATTAATTCAAAGCAGATAGTATCCAAATTGGTTTGAGAAATTTGGTTCTGATAGGCCAGAATCAAAGGTTAATAATGTCGAACTAGAATCCATTGTCTAGTCATAATCATTTTAAATGCGCAAGAATTATGGGTGATCTTTGATGTTGGCAAATAAATTATATCGTCCAGCTGAACTCGGTAAATTAAAAAGGTTGGATAGAACATGTGAATGTGAACTAAATAAAACTAGTCACAACACACGATTAGAAGCTTGTATGATGTTGCTTTCTTGTTACAAAAAAAAATATTTTTGAATCGAATTGTAACATATGATGAAGAATGGATACAATACTTACTTTACTTTACTTACGTGGCCATATAACCCTGAGGCGGGTCTTGGTACGGTAACCGTATTTTTTTAGTACGGTGGTTGGAAACGGACAAGCCACCAAAACAGCAATCAGCAACCGGCTGCAACCAGATGGACCAAATAATTCAAAAACTTGCAAAAAATAGCCTAGATTCCTATTCTATTGAATGACAACTCCAGACCGCACAAATGATAAAGGCAAAATTACAAGAGTTAGATTTAGAAGTTCCCCATTATCTCACATACTCAATAGATGTTGCCCTCACTGGCTACCACTATACAACAATTTTATACTCAAAGATCTAACACAATCAATTAAATTTTTAATAAAATCAAATAATCACTCAGATTTTACAGTTCTGTAAATAAAAGTTCATAATAATAAATAGGAATTAGTATAATCTTGTAAATGGTTTCAATTTATTTTATAAACATATGTTTTCCACACGAAATTAAACATAACGCCTTTCTCAATCTTTGACAGTTTTGTGATTTTGGCTAGAAAAACATCTTGTATTATCAATCTTTGCCCATACGCACGGTATTGAAAAGGAAAAAAACTTTAGCCAAAACTCGTTGTATACCGTCCCCCGAAAGTTGATTGATTACCGTACGTTATTCAGTTTGATTGTATCCAATCTTGCCGTGGAAGTTTTCAGAGTACAGCGACATTAGTTGAGGTCATGGAAAGCATTAATCAAGGTCAGGGATGGTCACCCGGGACCTCTGTGTATCGTTAGTCAAAAAGATGCGTAGGCAACAACAATGGCCGTTCCAAAGTGCGTACACAACTTGGGCAAATTTCATTTTGTCGTAGGCTCCGAACCTTATAGCACTGGGGGGACTTCTAAAATAAATCACGCGGAAATTCCAAGAATTTTTTCCGACGTATCTTCTGAGCAATCATAATATTTTAAATTTCTCGAAGCGAAATGACAAATATTTTTTTTTAATTCCGCGAAATAATACATGCCTGAACATGATATAAAAATGGTAATTTAAACGATAAAAAAATATAAATTTTCTCTACATAAATGTGGGGAATCGAAATTCGACAACATATTTTTTTAAACTTAATATCAACAAGATGAAAATTTTAAACGATAAAATTAAAAATGAATTCATAAATTTTATATGTAAAAACACTGTATCATATATATTTTCATAATATGAACTCAAAATATTATATTTCTGAAATTATATATTATTCAGATGTACATTATACATATGCTTTTGTATAATGTACATAGTTCTATGCTGGAATTTGAGAAAATATTATTTTTATATGCATAAATGCCTCGTTCTCTGCCACATGCTTTGAATTATACAAACAAAAAGTAAATATCTTCATTTGTAAATTCACGATGCCTTTCCACAACAAAAGTTTTCGGGTAGAATTGAGGCTATAAAGATAATGGTGTAATCACTGCACAGTATTCACATAAAGAAAACTGAAATAAATTACTCAAGGTTCGCCTAAAACATGAATGGCCTTCCTTCCCATGTGAGATTGCCTAAAAGATTAGGAGGCAATCAAGGAAGTGGTTTTGGCACTGATTACACATTGTGTATGAAAAATGGTAAAAATAAATTAACGACATGTTCCGCTCCTGGCTATATCTGTAGGTCCGCGAGTACTACTAGGGCGGAAGGACGCCCAGGAAGTCCCGCTTCCCATGATATTTTGTTTTTCGTCTTTCCAGAATCGTTTGTATGATTGTTTTTCTTTCCGTCGGCAATGTTACCGTTTTATTAAAACAAGAATATTACAGCAAATTTATTGATCGCCCATGCATATTATTTGTCAAAAGTATTGTATGTATAGATTTAATATTTATTAAAAGTTTGAATATACCGAAAACTTTATGTTTGATACAGAGTTAGGCTAAATTTTGTAAATTGATAATATATAACATTTGGTTATATTATACCACAGTCGAAAAATGGGAAAAGGCCTCCACCATGCCAACAAATTAAAAGGACCATGGTTTAGATCGGAATTTTAAAGTTTCGTCTGTACATTTCAGTATTTTTATTTAGCCACATGTGTAATGTATCAGATAAATATAAATAAGGATTTAGAATATTTTATATATATAAATAAAATATGTTAGTTAAAGCGAAATGTAACGTTTTTTTTGTTGCGTTACTTTGAAATAAAATTATCACCCGATGTCATTGACTTAAATCGTAATAATTAGTATTCTTTTGAAGCAGAGCTACAAACCTATAATATATGTAATCATTAATAACATCCAAAATGGAAGGCAATACTTAAAAAACGATCATTTTTAGTAAACAATCAAAGATAAATTCTCCAGAATGATAAAGCAAGATCATACTCGTCCATATTTTGCAGCCAACAAATATTACGCAGGACAAAATAAGCAAGCTAGGTTTAGAAGCTCTGCAATATCCATTATATTCACCTAATGTTGCATCTTCTAAGACCAAAAAATTTTGAACAAGATCAGTTGGTTTAGTACTTTAATAAAAGAAAATCATCAGAACAAGAGAGGTATTAAAAAACTGCCTGTTATGAAACAAAGTAATAAACACTCTAAATATAATAATGTTTACATAGACTTTTCGTCATAATATAAAATTAACATTATTTAACAATAAAAAATTTCACTATCAAATCTTATATACGCTTTGATTTACTAAGGAGTACTCAGTGTATTCTTTTACATCAATTTATTTTTATTTTAATTTAAGTGACTTTTACAATGTCCATAAATACGTTAACTTAGAAGTAAATTATTATATTTTAGCAATAGCCATAATATCTTCGGGGCTACGAGTCTCATTTCCAATTATACCCTATTTTTATGACTTCTGCAGCAGACGTTTAAATCGTGATATACTGTGTTTCGACACAATAAAAAGTTTTTATATATTAATATTAAAAATAATCTATATGTATAAGACAATGTTTCTAAAAAATCAATAAATCAAACGGCTCCTGCGAAGCAGTAAATTTTGGGAAATTTGTCCAAAGCTACATAGCGACACTTAAAGATACGGAAACGATCCGATGTAATTATAGCGATAGTGGTGAATAATGACCGATACGGCACGGGGGATGACCGTGCTCTGCGACCGATCGGCCGTTAAGATAAACTTCATCAGCTTAAATTACAGAAAAAGTTAAAGGGGTTTACCTGTTGAAGAGATTTCGCCCATCACTCATCCCAGTTGATAATTTGCTTTTGGCTGAGGTCCATCGCGCAGGTTTTTTCCGCAGAATTAACTTTGCGGGGATGATGGATCGGGCGGTTGGTATGCAAGGGCTGTCTCGTTGGCTGCAGCCGGCTACAGTTGGCCACAGTTGGCCGCAGAGGTGCGGGGCGCGGTGTGAGGGCCGGAGGGAGCTTGCCTCGCTTGATAAATCGCAGCTATTTTGTGCGGAAGTGTTTATCGCCATACAAGTCTGCGGACGGGACGAGGGTTAATCACTTCCACATGGGGGCCGCGTTGTTGTTTTCTATCCTTCAATGGCTATCAAAATGCCTTCGAAAGATGGATGGTGTAATATTTGGGAGAGACTGATTTGAATATTTCATCAACCAGACATTTATTTTATGAAATTTTTGACTCTGTCAAAAGAATCTTTGAATATTAACAAAATAAAATATAGATTCAGACAAATCGTGAAAAATATATTATCTAGCACACCGATATGTTACTTTAAAGTATCATTTCTTTAAATATAAATATATACATATTTTTATTTAGAAGTCTAGCCTTTCATATTCATTAGTTTGGATAGAATATCACGAAACACCGTGTTTAGAAATCCTTACCAGGGACGAAAACAAAATAATTCAAATAAATGTACGGGCTCAATATTAACTTTTCCAATTCGTAAAATTGTATCCGCACACGCGTCCGCAGTTCGTGTAATACAAATATTCGGTTGATCCCGTCATTTCATATCTATTTATTTGGCGTACGAGGGAAACAAGTATGTAGGTCGAGCCACGTGTCATGTAGCGTCGAATTCTCATGTGCATTCACAAGTTGGTTGGTTTGGTTGATAGATGAACGAGTTTGTTGCGAGGAGGCCCCCGATCCCTGAAAAGGGTCACGTGACGACGTGACGAGTACGTGGCGGGTCCAGGCCCGGCCCTAAAGGTCGTCGGTTTGGTAATGGACAAATAAATTGCTCGCCATCCCACCGACGGATGGGTGTGTTTTTTCATCGATGAAAAGGTTCACTTTTTCCCATTTTGGGGGTCTTGTGGTGAGTGAGAGATTAGTATTTGGAGAAGCTACGCGGAAGTAGCTGCCGACGACGTGCGGAGAAAAATGGAGCTTTATACATTCTATTAAAACATCACATTTTTTATTTAATAATATATAACAATACGAGTGGAAATTTTATAAACTTTATATTTATTCAAATTATTATTCTTTTTTAAACAAATTTGTTCTTTAAGATTATCTATAATAGCTATTTTAACCTCAAAGGCAGTGAATTTAAAAGAAATTTTACCATAGTAGAAAGTTTTAATTTAATATTAAGTTAATCCTGATATTGTATTATTTAAATTATTATTTGATGCAATAATAATAATTTGTAACAATAATCACATGATATTAATAAAACAAAATCTAGTAATTTGATGCAGTTTTTATACAGTCTCTAAAAATATCGAAAAAGAAAACATTGATTACGATTCATATCAATCGGGGTTTTTGACATACGAGGGATGCGGATATTATTTTTAATCTCAGACAAACATAAAAAAATAAAATGGGAATGCTAGTGAAGAATCATCATCATGGCCTATTAACATACGAATATATTGGGCTCTGCCCATTTTACACTTCATCTAATAATTTTGTCTGAGTTTTACATAATTTATACATGTCGAGAAGCTGTAAGATATTTAGATAAATTATAATTTTTCGATGTCACCTTCGATACAGTCGCATTGTACTCGCACACTAGAGATTTTTTCGATAATCAAATGGTTACCAGCTTTTGAAGGAAAAAAATAAATAAATGAAGAGTAATGAACCTAGTGAACCAGATTCAGAAGCGAAGAAGTCGTTATTAGGTTTTACATATGAAAATTAAAGGGGAGAAAAAAAGACATAAGAAGAGAACCAACCTAGAGGCTGTTAAGAAGTTTAAGTTTTTAAACTATTTGTAGTTAAATTAGAAATGATTATAAACTGAATTGAGAAAAGAGGTTTGAGTTATTATTTGTATTAGCTTCTTTCATTTTTTTTTGTAGGAAGTAGAACAGATTTGAGTAGAGGAATTCTATAAAAGGATCGGAAATATATGAGGTAATAGTTAGAGAAGGAGAAAATGGATGGGTTTATATTTATGAATTTGTGATGGTTATTGTAAAAGGGAGTGGCATATTTTCGATAAAGTCTTTAAGAGGGAGAGTTTTAAGGTCTTTGTGTATGTTAGTGTTGCGAATAAACCAAGGTGCATTTGTGATTGTTTAGAGTTTTATATTTATTTTTCTTTGAATTTTATTTATATGTGTAGGATGCGTTGTACCCTAGATCTAAAAAGCGAATAAAATTTGAGGACAGATGATATCATTATAAATGAGTTTTTTTTTAATTTTACCGAAAGGACACTGTTTTTGCCTATAGGCGGACAAAGAAGCGCGTTACTATTTTTTTTAATAATATAATTTACGTGAGGTCTCCAGAAGAGTTTTTTTTATAGAAAGTGACTCCGAGTTACTTTGCTTTCAAGGTAATAAAGGTATTTTTAACTTTTACATTTAATGGATTTGATATTCCTTTTAAAGAAAAAAAAATGCCTCTGTCTTTGAGGGGTAGATTTGAATTAACCATTTGTTACACCACTTTTGATGTTTGAATAAGTATATTTGCAATGTTTTATATGAGGTTGGGACTTATACTGCAGCTGATTATGGCAGTGTCATCGGCGTCAAGCGCCAAGAGGGGTATTTTTTTTTTATTTTTTGGAATCGGAATAACTAGTAAAGTAGTAAAACTAGTAAACTATATTGGAGTACATCCGCCAATGGGGATTCAAATACAAGGATATAATAGCTCTTAGGATAGTTAGAAGATTCTTGTAAGCAAATCGACTTTGTTAATAAATATTATTCATGGTAAATAGTTCGGACTATCTGTGGAAATTTTTCGATTATTCTTGAGGCCCTCCCCACCGTTATCCCGTGTAAACGTAAGTGTACTTTATTGGACATTCCATAAATTTTATTATTGCTATATAATCGATCTTAACGATTCTTATTTAGTATATTTAATAAAATCAATAAATACGAAAGAATCATGGAGTTATTTTCAAATTTTTTTATTTTTTATTATTCATTACTAAAAAGAATATGCCACTATTTTTTACGTTCTATGTAAACGGTCGCATTTATTGTCAGGCATTAACATTTTTAAAATAAAATCTACCTCATACTATCATATTATTGTGTGAAATCAGTTATTTGCATTTAAACAGTAATAATTTTTTTTTACAATATATGTGAGATGCGAAAAATTCATATCCGCCATACGTTAAATCCAGAACACTGTCCGTGGAGATAGATTGATCAAATAAATGAAACGAGTGGATGTTCTTAAGTTTCGTATTCAGTCAAAAGTTTTTAAGTAAATTTTACTTACGGATGAACTTTTTAGTTTGAATAAAAGTTTCTAATGACAGTTCTTTGAACTAACTTGATCCGTGTGATGCATATGCACTAATCCAAAGCAATACTTCAAAATAGCACTAGGTCCACCAAAATGTAATATATAATAATTTTATACGTAAATAATTTAATCTTTTATTTGTCAATATTAATTTAATTACTGATACATTTCTTGTTTAGATTTACGTGTTTAGAGAGAGCTTATCACATTCTATGAAATTTTCAAGAAAATTAAGCACACAAACTGCCAAAGTAGTAGATTATGTATGAAATATTTCATCAACAATATTGAAGGCATTGGTTTTGGTGAAAGTTCCCTTTGAAATTGCTCGTTTCAAATGGAGTTTGAGACGTCAATTAGGCATAAAGCACGTCTTCAGTGTTCCTGTATAAGAGTGTTTCCTGCGCCAGGACGGAACCACTTCCTGGCAGTGGTTAGCCGGCGGAACTATGTTAATGTGGTTGGGTTTTAAAGAGGGAAATCCCTAGGGGAAATGAAACATTAACAGTAGCGCCATCTGTTTGCGCGTCAAAGCAACTAGCGCAACGTGCAACTGCACTGCATCACTATCAATAGTTCACGAAGTTTGCACTGTAAATTATTCGTATAATAATTACTATTAATAAATAAAATTGTATTAATAAAAAATATATATGCCATAATACATAATACATCATGCGAAAATTGGAATCGGGTATTGACAACGGGCCATTTGAAATATCCAATCCGAATAAAAGAAAATCATAACCTCCGGCATTAGGAATGAAACTATAACTTCAATCATTCTGTCACAAATAAAAGGCTCAGGTTCATCAGGATAAGCAAAAAATAATAGTAATAATGCTAATAAAACGGATGAAATTGTGGTTTCTTGGCTACTAAACTAGGTAACCTGGTTAACTTATTTTGTTTGCCACAATTTTCTACGCCGCCAGCTTCCATTGCAATAAACTACGGAAAGTAATTTCTAGCTACCATATTATGCATTTTTCATGCAATTCAATAATGCAGAAAATGAAATTTATAATACAACGTAACATCATCCAATTATATTTTGAACAAAATCGTACAATAGGATATTATAAAAAAAAAAACGTAATATACCAGCAGATATCTGGCAATAATCGTTTCTAAAAATGCACGAATCTCTGAATTGCTATGCAATAACCGTGTGGAGCTCTAAGCAATTCTTTTGAAAATACGTAGAATTCCATTGTTGAATTTTCTCTCGATGCAGGTTTGAATTTATACTTATATCATACACGGTATTATATTTCCTACGGTCACGGTTCACTTAAATTCTATATTGATTATTTTTATAAATAGCAAACGTATTCATTAAATAATATATATTGTACATGGTTTTTACTCCAAATTCAACTTTTGCAAATCAAATTCAACTTTTTGCATTTTAAAATTAAACTTTTTTCTTTTCAAATTAAACCTATTGTAAATAAAATTTAACACATACATAGAGTTATATTTGTATTTATTAAGCAGGTTTTGATGATATGACCGTTTCCAAAATCTGCTTTTAATGAAGATAAATTAGACATGGCAAACGAGTCAAGGTCTAGCGACCTTAAAACGATGCGACGGGTCTATTAATTTTATAAAATTGGTTAGATATAAGAAAAATAATTATATTTTTTAGAAATAATATTTTAACACCTAACACATATATATGAAATATCGAATGTATATAGAAAATTTCAGGTAAAAATACAATAAGTCGCATATAGTGAAACACTCGCCTGTCGTTAGATGTACGGTATTGGGAAATGACGATGTCGTGTCTTCATCGATAAAATTTTTTTGTAGTTTTCCCCTGGCACCATCCACGTCGTATAGGAAAATTGAATTCGCTTTCCCAGCGCGGCCCGCAACTGCCTACCGAGCCTCGGACGTAACAAGCAATAAAAGCAGAAGAATAAAGTCTGGTCCCCAACGAACAATAAAAAGAAACAGGACCCGGCCGCTTGACCGAGCCTGGCCACAGCGACCTCCACTTTATAAATCATCCTACGATTTCAACAGGGTGTTATACCCCACTCGATCAAAGTGATTTAAGGGGCTCCATTTCCTCCTTTTAAAAGTATTTATAGACTTTAATTACAGCAATTTTGTTTCATAAAACCAATTTCACGACGCATAATAAAGTACTATTTTTATTCAAAATGTATGAAACAATATTATTATACTAGACTAAACAATTATACTAGTTACAACTAAAAATAAAATACATAGTTATCCAGATATAATATTGATATTAAACATACATTGATCATTATTAAAGAAAGCTTTTAGCACGTTGTAATAATAATAATAATATAAAAATTGATTTATTTTCACGAAAACGGTTTTCTGTTAGGCGTCCATATCTGTCGCAAAAATTAAATATAATACGTATACATAATTCATTTTCAATAGTGATAATATATATATAATATTTAATAAATATTTATGTCTCGTCGCGTATAAAAAGTGAAAATGAAAAAAATATGTAAAATTCGCAATACCAAATATACATAACAAATTTGAGCAAACCTTACCTCTACCGTTTATTGAGCATAGTCCATGAGCAATACGAATAGTTCGTGACTTTCTCTAAGGAGGCATCAACCCAAATTTCATTAGGATTATCCATTTTACGATATTTATATATTTCTTGTCGCATGTCTGTGAAGAGGTGCGCCATTGCGGATAATACCACACAAGTTATCAGAAATCTATATTCGTTTATATAATCATACAAGACAAAAATAAATATTTTTTTGCATCTGAAATAAAATATATGTTCTTTTCATGAATGTAAATAATATAAATATATTGTGTCATAACAAGATATATTAATTAATATTCACAAAACATTTAACTCCCGATGTAATTTGCATTATGCAAGTATGGGAAGATGTAATATATTTACGGGGCTAAATATGCACCGAGGGCTAGTGGGAAACCAATTACCCGCTGGTCTCGTGCGATCCTCTTAATTCATTCGCCTCTAGACAGGGTCCAGACACGAGTCTATTCTTGGACCTACACCTCCGTTCCACCTGGAGGGTATACTTTATCCAACTCTTGTTAGTGAAACTTTTCAAATTAGCATTTTCACACCTCTCAGCTAATTTACAGCCAAACGAAAACATCACTAACGATTTCGTTTAACTGATATTTAAATAGAAGCACCCAACTTATCTTCACGGCGAGGTTTGCCGTAATTCTTGCGTTGTTATACAAAGATTTGCAATTTAAACTTGTACCAAGTTTGTTTTCAGATCATGAAACCATACACACAAACATACTGCAGAATATCAAAAATGTTATATAGTAAGTTAAAATATAAAAACGTATTTTTTAACTGTACTATTATGTGTTGAATACATATGATATTTTGCTATTGTTAGCTTGAGAAAATCTTTATTATTACACTATATTAAATACGTAATCCTTAGGGTCATGATAGCTAGAGCCGAAACAATGAAACATTCTCTCGATCCTGTACTGAGAATATCGGGGATGCCAGAACTCACTTAATCAACAAACGAGGAATTCCCATACATGATAATGTATATAATTATTAAATAGGATAAACCGACTAAAATTGACATTACATCTATCCTTTGATTTGCACTCGTTTTTTTACAGTTTTGAATTAACGGGGGTTTTTAAAAACGCGTAATTATACGAAAATTGCTTTAAAATAACTTAAATTCATCGGAAGGTGTATTTTAAATTATCTACAACATGTTATTCAAAATCCGTTATATTCCCAACATTTTAAAATTTCGCTTTGGTTTTGAATTAGTTAGTGGAGAAAGAGATTTAATATTTTTTTGAAAACTAAAACATCTATTATGCAATAAAAATGACAAACTCTTAAAATGTTATATAACAATATAAATAATTATGGAGATGAGGAAGTAGAAGAGATAACCAATATTATTGTAGACGTTATAATTTTACCAATATAGACGTTATAATTTTCCAAAAATTATGTAAAAGGAACTAACAAACCAACACTTGATAAAGATTGCGAAAGAAATAATTACAGAAAATAAATATAGGATTTGTAAAAACTCGAACTCTGCTTCAGCTTTTGCCTAGATTAGTTTGTAGTAAATATATTGTGTATTATTTATTGACTTAACCAACATAATTTAAAAACTTTAATGTAATAAATAACCCTTTATGACTTTTTTTTATTGAAATTCGACTTACGTTCAATGTAACAAAAAGGGAATTCGGCGTAAGTCGAAAACTGACTGTAAATGCTTGTACGAAATCATTATTAATATTAACCAGTGTAATTGCTTGTAGGTAACATGCCTAATATTTCGATAATGTAAGTTAACTGCGACTGAGCTAAGTTAGTAGTCGAAAAGGTGTCCGACGAAAACTATGAATTCAGGGAATTCTTTATATCACTGACCAGGAATGTCATGTTAGAGGAAGAAATAGGTGGATTGGGACGTAGAATTAACTAATTTAATGCCATCTTTCTTCATTCAATAAAAAAATATAAAACAAATAATATAAATTTCAATTCAACTGTAATAATATTAAAAATTAACCAGTGTCGTAGTTTGACACTGGGGAAATATTTGTGTGAGAGACTCATTCCCCTTGCACTTTTAGAATCTTTATGAAATCTTTATATAGGAATGGCGCTTTGGAATCATTCTGTTAAGCCATCTTTTAATCGTAATGAAATAAAAAAAAAACATGGCCGTTATTAGAGTTAATAATGTTCCGCCAAGGGGTAAAGAAATTTCTAATTTGGTATTAATTTTTGTACGATGTTTTTTTACGTATCCTCATATTTTGTATGCGCTCCATGACTTTCTTTTGCGCTGTATTTCTTTACGCGGTTTTTCATAATACGTATCCACTGTGTAAATTGATGCGTGTATTATACTTCTTATTTATATAATAAATTTATTTATTGTTGATGAATGAATGGCATTCACTCCAATTACTCAAAATAAGGTTCGATAACGATTTTAAATATGAGTGGGGGGTCGTTAGTGGTTGTGAAACCAGTGTAGTAGGTAAGTGGTTGTTAAAACTCACATAACGCCTTCCTAGAATCAATAGATATCGCCGAAAGGTCAAATGACCCGAAATTGCATTTTTTTGCATATATAAAATGGTATATGTGCATTGTTTGGGGCGAACAATACGTATCGGTTCAAAGTTAGCACTTGGAACAGGCACGCTCGAGCAAGTCTATTAGCCGACAATCCATTATCATCGGGCTAAATCGATTGGCTGGCATTCTAGCAGAGTGGGTACACGATGTTTGCAACTCTTGAACACCGGAACCGCTCGAGTTGGCAAAAAAGAGGTGCTGAAGCAGTGTCCGGCGCTCACGTACCTTCACGGAAGATACAATCCTGATTACTGGATGTTATCCTTTGTTCCCGCCGGATAGTGATATATCCTTGAATTATCCCTGAGCCATTAAGTTTCGACACTTTGGATAATCTCGGTGCGCGATCTCTAGCGTCTACAGAATTTCCCCAACGCCCCCCTCGCCGGGGGATAAGCATTTGATTAATTACGGCAAAAAATAAGGAATGCCCGTACACTTTATTAAGATGACGAAACTTTAATCCCTCTATAAAATCAATTTCGCTTCACTGCCGTAGATAATTTATGATAAGCCCTTCTGGGCCGGGCGCCATCGGCTGCGCGGCTCGCGATATTAAAATATTAAATGACTTCTGAAACGTAATCCGATGGGCTATCGGAGGAATTCGGCCTCTGCTTTTAAACTTGGGGAGCGAATTTAATATTGAGATAAAACCGCAAAGTTTATTTCATCTATTTGCTTTGTGTATTCAAATGATTGGAAGTGAACAATCTCAATTTTGTACAAATGTGTGCCGACATGAAATTTATATAAACGTACAACTTTAAATTTAATAAAAAAAGTTTTCAAAAAGTTATAGACGTATTTAGAAGACATAAAAAATAATTTTATTGCAATTGAAAACAACCTAAAAGTAAACTTTTTCCAAATAATTTATTTGAATACATTGATGTGAGTAAAAAGAAAATATTCAGGAGGACCAAAATAAACACTTTTAAAAACAATACAAAATAATATTTTTTTAACGATATAATATTTATTTATATTATCAACTAACGGTTATTACTTTTTTCTTTTTAAAAAGTTAATGTGTTTTCCATGGAACTAAAAATTGTAATAAACAAATAGAGCGATGTCTGGCGAATATGAAAGATTATTTCTCATGATAATATAGAAGTGCACATATTTTTTCGCTCATCTTTGTTATCCTGTAACTGCCCACTTTATTTGATTTACCGATGCGCTCTAAATAACCGTGTATACTGAGCTATAGAAATGCGAGTTCCACGGCGATGTATCAAATATGTTTAACCAAAGTCTGATTAAACACATTTTTATATGTTCATATTTAATTGCCTAAAATATATTATACTTTTATATTTAGCTGCCTGAAATTTGGGAAACTAAAATTTACACTAGGAGACTGTTAGCAATTAACTATACCAAATATATTTTTAGTACTAATCCCCCAATAAAAAAGAATCTGGTTTTTGATTTATATTTTTTTGTCAGAACCATTATTATATATATGCCTTGGAAAGGAAACCCTTAAAAATTAGAGAACGATAAGTTGTCTAGTCTCGATACATTCGTTCTTCCTTTCTCTTTACTAGGGGATCTGCTTGTTTGGAAGGCCTTTCCAATGATGAAAGAATTTTTATTATTCAATCAGAATAATGCTAGCTGATACTTATGGTATGCCCTAGTGCTTAGTGAAGATGGGATTTAGTGGGGTCGGTAAAATCTGATACCAACAGTGGTGGAAGATACACGTCAAATGCTAACAATGACGAAGATAAGAAAACCTTTTTACAAAAGAAAAATGCAATGACGGATTGAACAACCGCGGTATGGACGTAAAAGCGAAATCCTCACGCCATTGCAAGAGATCCATACTCCATTGGCCTCGACTACGATTTGAGAGTCTGGCAAGGCCCAAACGCTCAGCGAATGAGTGTCTCGTAGCTGGCAAATGATGAATCCCAAACTTCAGATGAAGAGCCCTGAGAGTTTAGTGATGATGAGCAATTTAAAAATAAAATTAGAATTACTACAGAAACCATAATTAACAACCAACCAATCATAAGCAACAAATACAATAGATTCAAGCTAGTCACGTTTTAATGAAGGATCAACCAAAAATATATTACAATTTATAGATGGAACGCATTTTATAACACTACGTTCTCACTCATTTTTAATTATTAATTTTCTCATTAAAGATATATTAACCTCGCAGTATATAAAAGATGCATTGAATTTAAATTTCTAATTTAAATTTATCGTCGGTAGTTTCACAGAGTAAACTTATATCTTTGATACAATTATATTATATGTTACTCAATTTAAAATATCATGCTATGCTATAATAAATAATTTTATATTAATACATAATGTCAGCATTTAACCGATATCGTAGAATTATATTTTCGTGTGACAATTTTCCATTCAAGTGCAACTTTAACAAAACTTATCTCCACGGCGGCGTGAAATTTGAGATGTGGATTCCACTACAGACGACAAAAGTTTTCAGGTAATATTAACGCGACGCCGACGACGCCGACGCCACCATTCTGCTCGACCCATTCACGTTGAAAGGAAAACGTTTCGCAGTGACGCGCGAGTCGTTAGGGCCGCTGAGATAAGGCCCGGGCCCGTGGGACCTCAAAGTCAAATATTTGCAAAAAGGATTTGGCGCCAAAATATTTAAATCAGCGATCGACACGCATAAAGGCCGGCGCGTTCGCCGATGCCGATTCGAACGTTGATCTTGGAGACTGACAAGGCGATTATCCCGGGATATGCGATAATGTACATTTCGCCTTCTCGGAAGTATGCCTTCTGATCCGAGCATTCGCAGTATTAACAGTTGAGCACTCCGTTAATGTCGCAAGACATCAAGGAGCTTATAACAAGCATTTTTGAATATATTGCATTAGCCGAAAAGATATGAAATATTTTTTATACACAATTTTTCTAATAAAACAAAAATATATCCTAATAAAAGTTTTTCAAATCGAGAGCGTTAGGTTTTAGCGATGTAAATTTGCCTAGATGGAGTCAACTCGGTGCTCTACGACTACACAGCTTCAGGTTCGGGTACACGGCCACGTGTAATCCATATGTAAAGCAGCTCCGACACTTTGCATTTCAATGACTGTTTGACAAATTACACAGCTGGAAATCCCATCAATCGATTTAACAAAAGACTTGACGCACCACCGGCATACGGGATTTCCCACAATGCATTTGCGGTTGCACTCCAGCATCGATTCGCTAGCCCGTGAATTTATCTCGGAATTCGCTACAATAACAAAATTGAATTTGGCGAAGAAATCGCCGGAAATAACCAACGGGGATTACTCGGTATTTAAAAGTAAACAGTACATCACGATTTGTTTGTTCAATCTTAAATAATTAATTAGCAGAAAAGGCATTTCTCGTAAACATTTCCTGAAATATTTAATTGAAACTGGTGCAGAGAGAGCGCTGAAATTCTCGTCTGGCCGATTTTTGCCCTGCCGTTGTAACCTATTGATCTGCTTTTATTTTTTTTTTCTCCAGAGGTTTAAATCTACAAAACCATCAGATACACTTTAAGCTCGTTAATTTGAGTAAATGGGCTGGCAAATTAACCGAACGCCTGAAAAAATACAAAAAACATCAATTAACATTAATGCTTTACTCATTAACAAGTTATATTGGGAAAACTCGAACAAATATGATTATAATAAAATGAAAAATATTATTATTAAAAGAGTTGAAACAAATTATAATTTTAATTGAAAATTAATTAAATTCACGTTGAAATTTGGATATTTTTTTAGAGAATAAACATTACATCTCTTCTGAAAATATTATTTATTCTTGTAAGATTTTATTTAGTGGAATAGTGACCGCATTTCCTGTTGGCAACCACTGAAGCCGCAGTGTCCATTCCCTAGTGAGTTTAATGAAACCGAGCCCATGTCAACTTGTCTGATTGAAAAACTCTACACCCAAAATAAGTATTTATCGACCATTTCTCCGGCTGTGATTTCAAACATATCATTACTGCTCGTGTAAATGTTTAATTAAAATACGAGTCCACGCCAACCGCGCCACCTGAAATATTAATTTTCTTGCATAACAACTTGTTGACCTGTTAAATTTTCATAAACTGTTTTACTTTGCAAAGCGAGTAGAGACCAACACTTACATTCCCCATTTCGACGAGGTCCCCTTTGAGAGCAGAGTTGTTAACTGACTCACCTGTTTTGCATACGAAACTTTAAATGTATGCCCATTGAAACTTTTTTCATATTCCCTTTAGGAATGACTCAAAGAGAGCCTGGGCCCTTTCCGTACCGATCGAACAATGGTCCTTTGATGTTTCCAAGTCGACTATCGTAGCTTCTGCTGGCCTACTAGCAGATTCTTCATATTTTTGAAATGTTGTTTTAATATAAATTGTAAAAGTTGCTTTCAGTGAGCTTTTTTGAAAAAATCTTCGGATTGCTTTTCATACAATACATCAAAGCGCCATGTATTAATATGCATATTGTCATTTGAGATTGCAATTTTTATGTTACACTGCAGTATGCTACATCAAAATATCCATGAAATATCAGCGAAAAATAAATTATATACTCTTATCATGAAGGCTATTTAAATACGTTAAACGAAATATATAAAACCTTTTTATAAAAAATGACTTTGACATACTTAATATCCGAGTTACCAGTGATCTTTCAAAATAAGACGATAAAAACGATTGTTGCGTAAAAGTTTATCATATTTGTAAAAGTTTTTGGCTTGTTAAAAAGTCGCATAAATTATAACATGAATTCAAAGGGCTCAATATAAACGATGTTTTTTCTAAGATTTATTCGATAATATAAATGTAAAGAAAATTATTTTAGTTATATATAGATAAAATTACATAAATAAATGTGTTTTGATATAGCGATACAAAAAAATGTTAATGTAAAGTATATACATAATACTGCATTTGAATCCATGAATTATTAAAATATGTTATTGCAGTGCTGTGAATATTTGAACTATGCAAATGAACCGCAACAAAAACATTTGCAATCCTTAAATTTTTCTACTATGCCTCTTCACACACGTGTCTGATAATGTGCGCAGCCTATTCCTGCCTTAAATTCCATCGAGCAGTGTACTATTTGGTATGTGAGGGCGAGCATCGTAGCTCGTTTCCAGCCGCAGGAAACTGCGGTTCTGTACGTGAGGTCCTTTCCAGAGGAAATCGCCGGCAAAGTGAGCCACGAACTGCCACCTAGCATTTGGCCACCTAGTTCTTGGCCAACGGCCAAACGTATGAAAAAGCCATTGCGGCTGAAAATTGTTGCAGCCACTATCGGCCGCGGCCCCCGGAAACGATATCGAGCCCCGTTATTCAAAAATGCATACGAAATTTTTATTGCCAGCATGATGCACGGCCTCGCGCCGTTGATAAACGTGCGTACCGGCATGAAAAGGTGCAGCGTGCCGGTACGTGCTTGACATACTGAGTTGTCCAGAAAGCAGCTCGCGGACGACGGATGCGGGTGGTGCAGCGCGCTTCCCTCGGGCTTTTTGCTGACAGTGTGATGAGATTTCCTTTGTGGTTATCCTGTTTAGACATTGAACCCAGCGCTTTTCCAACATTAACTTTAGCATTAGTTTCAATCCCTTGTGTACACACGAACAAGTAAATATTTTATATTATTACATTATATGTTAATTTTAAATAATTAAGATGAATTTATTATTAATTAAACTAAACATATAGTTAGATTAAAACAAAGACTAATAACGCAATAATTTTATTACTTAAAAATACATTAAACGACGAATATAATATTTAATTATAATGATGATTTATGATGTAACATTAGGTTACATTACAATTACATTACAAGAAACATGTAAATCTGATTGTTATATATTTTTAGGTTCTTTACATTAAGCTCTTTCTATGCTATGAATCGATTGAAAGTTTCTTTTTGTACATCTTCAATGCTAGTAAAATAGATTTTAAGGCCCTCAATATACCTTATAGCAGGGGTGGCTAACTCATTGACCGGTCGACCGCGAATCCATTTCTAGTCATCCCCTGTCTAATACGTTAAAACAAGAGTCAATTTGTTCGGATTCATAAAATATATTTTTTCCGTGGTCAATTTACAGTTGTACCTATTTTGTTTACCTTTTATATAAATTTCTTAAAGAAAATATTAATAAATGCAGACTCATATCCTAGTAATTTGACGAATCAACGGATTTTGCTGATATCGCATACACAGTTATGTGTATTTACTCGAATGGAATTCCAAGATATGTATGTTATAGAGAAATTGTTTTAGAAACAATTTTACAGTTGAAAGGACAAAAGAGAGCTCAAGCCATATATAATTCATTCAAGTTTTTTTTTAATAATAAAACAGAATTTTCAAACGGGTGTCGATTACAACTGACGGAGCTTCTGCTATGGATGGGAAGAATAATGAGTTTATAACTCTTTGTAAAAATGATGATGATATTCCAGTTTTTACCGACTACAATTGCATTATCAACCAGCAGCTTTTGCGTTTAAAGTTATTGAATTCAAGCAATGTGATGAATGTAGAATTCAAAATATGAATTTAATTTGTGGAAGCAAAGACGAGAATTCAGAGCATTACTAGAAGAATGTGAATCTGATCTTGGGGAATTACTATTGCACACCGAAGGTGGCTATGTTGTGCATATGTTTTTAAAAAGATTCTCGGTTCTTCTAGAAGAAGTTAAGTGGGTTCTTGATCTTGTTTTTCTCTCTAATATTACAATAAATACAAATAAGTTAAATTTGCGACTTCAAGGAATTGACTGGTATGGTTAGCGTCGTGAATATATTCATAGAGAAACTTTCTCTCCTAAAAGTGTAATTTCGGAAAGGGGATTTAACACAATTTGAAAATATGGCAGCTAAATCTAAAGATAGAAACTCATTTGAATATGATATAAATATATATATATGCTGATAAAATAACTCCGTTACGAAATAAATTTGATAGAAGATTTAAAGATACTTCAAATACGGAGGATATCTATAATTCAATGCATACCCATTCAATAATAAAATAAAAAATAGAAGGAATACCATTAAAGTTAAAAGAATTTTTGGATTTGTTAACAATCATTTAAAATTTTTAATATCTGTACCAGGTTTTTGCAATAATAATATTTGAAAGCAAAGATTATTCCTATGTTCAATGGTTGCAATACACTAGTATAATTTATAGGGAGAAAGGCTAATTTTATATTCTTTTAATTCTAATTTACTAAAATGGAATGGGACTGTAAAAAAAATTACGGGTATGTAAAAAGGGGGTTTTGTAATTTAAAAAAGTAATACCAAAATTATATTATATAAAAGAACACTAAGAAAAAAATCATATACACATTATTTAAAAACAATTCTTATTTCCCAAAATTCAAAAAATAGTTTTTATATATACGTAAATACATTTTCATGGATTACATCTAATTACAGCTAAGAATTAAATAATATATTTTCAAAAATGATGTACTAGTAATGTACTATTATATGTATAATATGTATTATAACTACATAAAAATATATTCGGATATATATACACAAAAAATATTTAATACATACAAGTATGTATTTAAGACTGTATATTAATTCTATGTGTACATATATATCTATTAAAGAATATATTATATAAATCTCGTGAAGATAAATCAAAAATGTAATTTTATGAGTTCCCCGAAATTTGTATATCATTATGATATACGTATGCTTGTTAGAATCTTTGAAAGCTACGACAAATTTAATTTTAATTAATTTTATCAAATCATAGAAGATGCGGACAAATAAGATATTTAGTTCAGAACTCAAATTTCAATTCGCATACCAATTTAATTCGTCTTATGAATATAAATTAATTTTAAAAGCTTTTTATTATATTTATAATTCTATTTGAATCGTAAATGATTTTTATAAACTAAGCTGTTTTTCAAAATATTTAATGCTCTATTATTTTAAATCGATATCGTCTCAAGTATATCAAGATATCTCTGGACCCACAATGCTTTTTTTCGAAATTATTATCCTCTTGGAGACATCAAAACTTTTAACAGTGCGGATATTACTGACATCAAAATCAAAAATCATTTCATATGAATAATACACTAGAAAGTATCATGTAAATAATTTGACATCGAATGCTAGTATATCTGAGGACATCGACATAGCTCCGAGTTGGTCAATCGACCCCTGTATAATTTGAAATTATACAACGCCTTGAAATTGTACTAGATTGACAAAGTTATCTCATTGAAAGTTATAGAATATCATATATAGCCTTCCTGCTTATACATAATGTGGGAAATGATATAATAGCCAAATGACGTCATAATGGGGGCGGAATGGAAAAGCAAAAACAAATAAAATAACGGATGCGACCCCATAGTTATGCTGAGCTCAAATTTATTTTATGGTGTCCCTCGCTCGGAACTCAATTCATTTTGCATGAACTTTCCTTATTTACTTTGATTCCAATCGGAATTATTCATAAGGCATATTGTGTTACCCGTTGAATTCTTATTTTCCCTTACACGCCTTACGTAAAGCGCGAGGGACTCGATTTAATTAAAAATACATACATCCTTGAAAAAGTGAGCCTTTGAAATCTTCAATAGCCACGTCTAATTTTAGCCAACAGTTGCACGAAAGAAATCAACAAAGCAAACCGTAAAATACCCATTGATAATTAATATCACCAAGGCAGCGTAGAAACGTCATTTTATATTAAAATCGTAAATAATTTAACGAATTTTTGCATTTTACTTAGAGAAAATATATTTAATCCTTCATAGCGTATAATGCATTCATGATTATTAATAATCCATTGTGTCTTAGTAATAGTAATGAGACGAAAAAACAAATAAAATATTGCCAGAAATACTAAATCGTAATCCGAGTAGAAAATGGCGACGTTTCGTTTCATACTAGTAATTTTCTAAAAATCGATAAATATAAAGGCAATTAATTATAAAAAAATCTCAATTCCTCAACTATTCAAATTAGCATATTAATTACCTTTTTTTCTCTAAGTTTGTGATAACTGTCAAATTTTAGGATATTTTAGTATTTTAGCCTTATATTTTGGTCAAAGGGTCAGAAAAATCAAATAACTTTTAAAAATTATTTAGAAAACATTCGTGCTTATTTTTAATATCTTATCTATAGCGGTGGCGTACGGTGGACTTGATGTTGGGTGTGCTGAATGTGGAAAAAAAATATTTAAAAAAAAACAATTTTGTTTTAATGTATTTTATTATTATTTATATAATATTTCTATTCTTCGTTATTGCGTCATAATTTTTTTAAGTAATACAATGGAAAAAAAATACTCAAAACTAAAACAGAAGGGCACACTTTACGATAGTTCCATTGAAAAATTTACGTCGCAAAAACGAAAAAAAATACTAGTGCGGCTCTTCAGCTAAGAGTTATCTCAGGTCTGGTCTATAGAATTGAGAAGTGCAAATTCCAGAATCATACATAATTTATCTATCGTCTTTATTGATTATTTATTTTTTTGCGGAAGAATAGTTATCATTACTGTTAATTCCAAAGTCGTATATATCCATTTACATGATTGATAGATTATTTAAAAATATTAGGGTAAAGGGTCTATAATAATTACTTTCCCCCCTAGCCAGTGTCTTGAAAAATTCTTAGAATTTATAGATTTCTGGGCTTAAGTATTATATATGCGGATAGGTACATTTTTCGGTAATATCTATGAATACTGGGAATTCTTTATGAATTTATTACATATACATATTTACATTACGCATATTTAGATTTTTTTATTAAAACTTTATATGGATAAGTGGTGCTTTGAAATGTTTCTCTCAATCTATTCATTCATCTATCGTTAAAATAAATAAATATGTATAAACATATTAATCGTAAAATTGAATCTCCTTAATATATGTATTAACGTTTTGAAAGATGTTGTAGTGGTACTTAATTATCTGTGGTGTATTTTTTTTGCTATTTAGTATCATGGAAATCTGAAGTAACCGTAACCCGTTCATTAGCGATGAAACATATCTGTGACGTGTTCTGAAGACGTGGCACGAGGGCAATGTACAACGAGTGAATCACAATGCCGACACAATCTCAAATGGCTTTTCCCGAATATCTCCTGCGTCAAATGACTCATTTCAGCTCCCTTACCCGTTTCTCAAGAATTAGAATCTCGTTTGAGGGCGTGTTCGATGAGTCGGACGTTGAATGACAATCAGTGATGTGGCGCTGGAAATTCACTTTATTTTCGCCACTAAAAGGTCCACGTCTCTCCAGAATAATATTTTACGAGACTTTTTTGTACACAATGGGATGACAAAGGGCAGTAAATTCCGGGACGCCGATAGCAACCGAGTCTTTTGAATGCGATCTCATTTTTAAGATACGAGACTATAAACATAAAATGGACAATAAACCGCGGGTACCTAGATACACAGTCTACGCGTAATCAATACGGACAATGTGCCCATTGTGCACCATAAACATGTCCATTTGTCAATTAATGGCAAGAGCAAAAATATTCTATAAAAATTCACCTCGAACCCGATTGCCACGATCCAGTTGATAGAATTATCGAATTACATACTGAAAAAAAAAATCTATTCAATTTCTTAGCATCGATTCTATTTACACCATATATTTATTAAAATAATATTAATATGACATTTTTATTCAATCAGTAGTCATGAAATCGTGAATCAAAATAAAATTAAATTGTGCACAGTTAATTAAAATTAAAGTCGCAAGTATAATGCCCTGAAATTAACACTTACTAAATTCGTTCATTATTTTGGTGTGACGGTTAACAATGGATGCCCCCTACTCACGTGTACGTGTGCCCTGTTAATTACATACCCCGCTGAAAACAATGGGCTGGCATGCAACTGCATACGGAATGAACGTGTCCGATGGGATTAATGTCTATAAGGAAACCGCATTTATCATAAAGAAAATGGAAGAGAAATGCGCGGAGCACAAAGGAAAATTCAAAGAAAATTGCGGGCATTAACGAAATGAAAGCAGAAAATTTTATATATCATTATTTCCACCGAGGGCCATTAGTCGCCGGACAATGGGGTCCGCAGTCTATATAATACGTAAGTGATAATTAAGATCATAAATAAGCCGAGATTTCAAATTGTCCATACAGCGCGAGTAGTTTTAACAAATTGCACGAATGTATTGTTTACGCAGACAGTCGGCTATTTATTATGCGGGTTAATTAATCGGTTCTGTGGCGTTATAATAAGAGTAAATGATAGTGGGACGGATCAACCTGTAACCCGAAACCTTTTAATTATAAAAATAATTTGGACAAAGAAAGTAAAATTACGATAATAAAAGCTGACGGCTTCATTATATTTGTAAATAAGTACACATATAATATTTCAGATTCAGACGTTGGTACTATTGTTCAAAAATGTATAAAAATAAAATAACGTACATTCTGAGACTTTTTATAAACTTCTTAAATGAAAATAATATCTGAGATAATTTTATTTTCGTACATTAGGCAAATAAACATTAATTTGTTAATGGATATCAAATAAATAGATGTGGAGAATGTGTTCAAATATTTTTGAGTTGAGTGGTACACCGGGATTCATGAATAAATAAATGCATTACTCCAATATTGAGTAAAATAAACGTTAAAATTAAATTTCACAAAGAATATGTGGATAAAGAATTATACTAAGATATTATCATACATATAAGATTTACGGAAAGGAGAGTTTTATTCGTTTTATCTATATAATAAAGCAATATATAAACAGTTTATTTTTTAGATTTATATAACAATTTAAGGAATTGTGCAAATTAATTACATCTATTTTTTTGAAATAAAACCCTTATTAATTTTGACTTAATTTTACCTATTGTCTCATAGTAATTGAAGCGTAAGCATCTTAAAGCTCAAAACTTAATTTTGCATTCACAGCGCGTAAATAGTCTCCAGTTTGAGCAACTCTCCCGAATGTACCTACTATCAAAAGTGCCACCGCTTTGACTTTAGGGTTCTTGCTGGACCTAGACGTAATTGCACCATCAATCAGTAAACTTTGGCATTCAACATCACTCTCAGAATGTGTGCATTTGGTGACATCAAATTTTAACTACTGAGCTACCGAATTTAATTAAAATAAGAGAATGGTTAGGAAGATTCGCGAAAAAGACTGTAATGCCATTCTTTGAAATAAAAAAAATAATATGGATGATATACACGACATCACTCTATATTTTGCCTTGCATTTATTATAAGTTAGTAAAATTTCAATTAAGATCAGGTTGCTAACTGTGCCAAGTTTCACTAGGCAGTCAATTGTATTTTTCAGCTATTAATACCTAGACTATTAAAGAATTATTCATGAATTGTATTAGAATATTTACATATAAATATTAATTAGTCGTAAAAGAATTTGATGCCAAGTCATTTACAGATTGCAAGTTAATTGTACACGGTGGACGCTGACAATCTTTGTCTCGAAGTCATCTATTTGAGCACGGGTCCTTTCTGATTTATTCCGACACGATTTCTTTTGCAGTTGCTTCTTTTGTGAGCTCGCGGGAGGCACAATAGGGAGATACCCGCCACCAGCCGCAAACGAGCTCACAAATGAATATTGTAATTAGGAACTTTTAAACTGAATGAAATAAACTGAATGAGCCTGGGAGCTTTTATCCTTGGCTTTGAGCCGGCAGACTCGAGCGATAATGGGATGAAAGCCACCGGCTCTGTACAACACCGGCTCTATGCCTCTCTGCCTCTGCGGCTAACCACTCAATTTACGAATAAAAGTGGGCCTGCCTGCTTAGCCACCCTCTGCTCTAGCATCCATATATTTCATAATTTTCCTTTATCAGCTGATTCAAATTGATTATAGTGATTGGTATTTAATTTCAATATGTAGACCGATTAATTACACTTATAAAAATAAATAAACATTGTTTGTAGGCAAACATACGAAAACATATAATAAGTTCTCGACTGGGGTGATTAATTGATTTGTAAAGTAAAAAGAAAATCTTGTCAGTCGAACAAAACTTAAGTTTGATCAATTTTCGATATAAGTGTTAATTTCAAAGGTTGCTGAAATTAAAATATACCTACATACATACACAAATAATATTATTTATGCAATTACGTACATATTACAAAATACGCATATATACTAGTACAGGGATGGCGAACCTTTTTGCCAAGTGGGTCAAATTGGATATTATTTTTTAATATATCTATGTCCTATCCATATCCAACCTATGCGGGTGGGTCACATAGGTTGAGTATTTAAAACAATAATAAATAAGGGCTTACAAGTTTTATTAACATTCAAAATTATTGCTATTATAACCTTTAATCGCACTCTAGCTTTTAAAAGATGGGGACTAAGAAAAGGGTGCTGATGTTGGGGTGTGCTGTATATGGAAAAAATAATGTAATTTTAAAATGCATAGTTTTTTTGAGTCGAAGGATTATATATATTATTATACTTTATATAAGATATTTAACCCACTTCTCTCTCATTTCCCTGAGGATCGACCATGCATGATTCCTTATGGAGGACTCATGGACATGGTTTTCATGGGATTATATAGTGCAGTGGTTCCCCGTTGCCTTCTGCACCGCAGTGATTTTTTATACTGAGGAGCGCTGCTGCCCGCTTCCCAGCTTATTTTTTTGTGAAATGACCAGCGTCACTCAGAAGTATTCAAAATGGTCACCCATCTGAATACTATCTGCGCTTATTGGTAATTCACTTTAACAATCATAATTTGATTGTAATTACCTCCAAGCTCTGACGGGTACAATTTATGTAAGTATCTGGAATAAAATATATCTGGTTATTTTTTTTTATCCTTGTGTTTACTAAATATGTTTGGAAGAGGTGGACGTGGTCTACCAATTTTAATAATATGTATCATATCATCATCATTTCTATTCAACGATAGAATAAAATATATAAATATTAAAATTAATAATAAATAATTATTTATTGTAAATTATTATATAACAAATTGTTATATTATTGTTTTCCGAAATAAAGTCACCTGTTTATAATACGGAAATTGCGTAAATTACAAAAGTAATGCCTAAATGAATCTGAGATCGATAGATTTAAAATGTGCTACATTTCTGACAGCACGCGTTCGGTCATGAAGCACCTTAGTCTAATACATCTTACGCGCATACGGGATATCCCATTTGGTCGTTAACTAAAATACTTTTAAAATATTTTAATTATCCAAATCTTATAGCTATATTTCTTCATGTCGATATTTTATGGTGCGCATGCACACTCCAGCACACCCTGAATATACGCCCCTGGTGGTAGCATCTGATATTAGTTAGAAATTAAAAATCATTTTATTTTTTATTAAATTAATGCTTTTTACAATCATTTCTAAAAATTCACGCGGGTATCATAATTTCACACGCGGGTCACAGTGTGACCCGCGTGTGACTCGTTCGCACTAGGACCTAGTACAAATTACTTAATATATTAAACCGATTGGTCCAGCGTAGTTAATAGCCTTGTGATATTTTTTCGTCATAAATGATTAAATAGGATGCAAGGATTATTTACTACTTTTGACAAATTCACAAATATTTCTGGAATAAGTTGAAGCTAAGCCAGCTGAGTCCGTTATCGATTATATTAATATAATAAATGCATCTCAAAAGAAATTCGTGGTTCAGTTTTATTGAATAACTATTGATTACAATAACAAAATTCTCTTCTTTTAGATTTGAATCTAGATTATTGTAGTCACTTCGATTAGTTCATTAATGTTACTTTTATTTAAACTTCTTCACGAACGAATTGGGTAATGGACTTCTTTCATACTTTATGATTCTTAAATTTTTATAAAAATATCTTGAATACGTATAAACTACAGTTAACCGGAGTAGGTACTGACAATTACTGATATACATAAAGTTGAGAATTTAATTTAATAAACGAAAAACTATATATCGTATGTTGTATAAATAAGTTACTTTTTAAATAAACCTATAGCAATATATTCGAATTATTATGCTCAAATATCGAGCTTACCATGAAAAAGTATTATTTATGTCAATCATTTTTTCTATTTCCTGTTTTCAATACATAAACATATATATATAAAAAAAATGTGAGTATTTCTATTTCATAATATGTATTGGATAAATAGTATAAAATAAATGTTTTATTTTATATGTTTTAATGTTTTAATATTGGGTACGATTTTCCAAAATTAATAAACATAGAACTCCGTTCGCGCTTTTTACTTTTATTTGCAATAAATATGAACATACACAGATACTTTGTTTGCAATATTTTGTTCGTATACTCATCGAATACATTTCAATTATTATTTTTAAACAGATTTATTTTTAGACGTTATGAATATTTTATTATATAATAAAAATATAAATACCTTTATCTGTTAGTATAATTCAAAAATATATTCCTTTATAAAATATTTCATCGTTAGTATATTGTTGAGTGATCTACAGCTTTACAGTATCAAAAATTACCCTCTCCGCATAAATTAAATGATCGATTTTGGAAATATTTCAAAATTGAAATGGCCAGGTGAAATTTTCGATCATTTATATTCATAAGCATTTCATAATAGCTAGTGTCATAAAAAAGTGTATAAATATCGGAAAGAGAAACGCGAGGAATTACGAAGGCATCAAAAGACCACAGAAGGGACCAAAAATTTTTGATTGATGAATGAAATTAAAATGAATAAGATGTATGGGACCTACAGAATGAAGATGCTGCACGTCAGAAATGAATGAAATTTTTTCGAAGGGCCCTTCATTCAAGAATGAATGATTATGGACGCGGCGAGAGATTTTAATTTGAATATGAAAATTCTGATGTCCCTCCCTCGATTTTATGGAATTTTAAACATTTGTAATAATTATCAAATTATTATTTTCAAACCGTCCTATTAAATATGTGAAATTAATTAGAGCCTTGCATTTTTTTATTCTTATTTAAAAATCCAGTATTTCGTAAACGTAATTCCGTTACAATTTATCATTTAAATATACAGTTGTCAGAAGTGTGAGGTTAGACATTATTAAATTAGAGGTTAATCCCCAGTAGACAGCGCATCCTCCATTGCAACGGGTTGCCCCATGTAAATAGGATTAAATTTCTACACCGCATGATGAATGCAATTTTCTTATGAACATTAATTCCGTTCAGTGGGGCATATTGCGTTTGTGCGAGGTGAGCCATTTGTTCACATACATTGCACAATGGAAAATATAGTCAAATAATTCAAAATCACCCACATTTAATATAATATAATAATAATATGTAAGTTACTTGATACTTAATAATTAAATTTATTTAATTGTAATAGGCTCTCATTCATATTTATTTAACAAAATTTATTCAGCGTAATTTTAAATAAAATGTTTTTACAGTATGAAACATGGTAGCTTCCAAATGGTATGTGATTAAGAAAACTTTTATGACTAAGAGTAGATGGAAATAAAATTAATTATATGAAATCCAATATTCTGAGAAAAAAATGTATGTCGAGATATGTAGATACATTTTAAGCTCGATATTGTGCTTTATTAAATAATTGTATTGTTTTAAACTATGATTTATTAAAATTCATAATTAAATAATTCCATCCAGTAAATAATTTCTCGAGGGCGTAAAGCGTAGCCTTTCCTTTCATGTTATTCCATAATCTAACTTAACAATCTCTTTCTCTCTACGATAAGATAATTCTATAATAAAATTTCAAACAATAGGCAACGGTGACATTGGTTACAATGTATATTCATACACATGTACACGTATTAACCACTATATCGCAGAAGTTAAGTAGAGATTATCCTATCAAAACGCCTGAAATTATTTTACAGGATTACTGTCTAAAATATAAATTAAACAAACGATTTATTGAATCGAATTATTAATTATTTCATATAATTTCAGCCATTTTGATATTAATGAAAAAATGTCGAGTAGATTATATAGCGCATATGTTTGAATTCAATTAATTCAAATTCTGAGATGACAGGCACTCCAAGTCTCATATTACAGAATCTCAAATCAAACTGTTAATTTCCCGGTGGATTGGCGATGCGTTCCACTGTGTAGCCGGATGGCTGCAGGCATGTATGAGCCCACATGCATGTGCTTAGTTCAATTTAGCCGCGAATAATAACTCATGGCCACCGTTAGCAATAATAGTGCTCACTTTGGCAAACAGCGCACTGCCATTTGTAACCGGTGATGTCTTCGCATAATCTCAATTTGCATATGATCACTATTCGCCCTGCCATTCGGTCTTGGCTGTTTTGTTATTGGGGATCGAGTATCTCGGTTCCGGATCTGCGCTTTGTCGCGGATTATCTTTTCATCTGAGGAAAATGCCCAAGAGACATGCAATTTAAACTATAACATTGAGTAGAATTAATATTTTTATATAAACATCTATGATTATAGTAATAAATTATAAATTTACAATCTTTAAATGGAATCAAATTCGAGAGTATTAGGTAGGGCTTGCAATTTACCGTCAAATTACAATAACCACTAAACGGTAAATAATTTCTCCCATTATCGGTTTATCGGTTATTTACCGGTAAATCACAAAAAATAGATGTGGATTAGATTCAATACTAGTTGGTCGGCAAGTCGTCAGATGTTGAAATGCAATGTTAAATTATTTGCTCCGATTTTTTTCGAGCTCGAAATATGACATTTCTCTCTGAATAACATTGTTTATATATTTTTTTGGTTTATCCATTTTATTTTTCTCGTTTATTTTTAAATTTTTGTTATTCATTGCTAATTTAAGCCTATCTCATCTTCTTTTCTGTCTTTTTGTTCCAAAATTGTATAATTCTCATCCCTTGAATATACATGCTTAGTTATATCTATGATTTTTGCCATTATCGTTGCTTTATTCGTTATATTGAATATTCCATATTCGTCCCATATTCGTCAAAATCATTTATTGTATCAGGGCCATTAAGATAAATAACCACATCGAAATATTCGAATTATTGGCTCTTCTTTAAGTTCCTTGGCTAAAAAAGAACTGAATTCAGACAGATTTATTAGATTTATGTCTTCACGACATAGAGCTTCTACAGATACTTTTACCGGTTGTAATACCAATATTATGTCAGAGATCTTATAAAATTCATATATCGATATCATATTATCGATATTTTCCCCCGATTTTATATCAATCAAACTTTTTAAGATCGCATTTTTAATTTCATAAAATCGTTCCAGCATTTTTAGGAAGGAATTCCACCGAGTTTGCAATCTCGATGAAAAGTAAGATCTTTTCGAAATTCGTCTTAAACAAAAAACCCATAAACCCTAATAATAAATAAATAAATAATACAAGCCCTAGTATTAGTATACAAGGTTATATGCATTTTTGCCAAGGATTCTAGATCGTGAAAGGCTATGAAAAGGTTTGGAAGGGAACTGTGTAATGTGTGTTTGTTCATTATCGTAAACAGTTTATAAAGATCGTTACAATTATCTTCAAAAAATCGTAAATTTAGTTTCGCACTCAAAGTCTGCAAACCGTTTTTTGAAACATCCATTTTATAGCAGCGAGCTTCTTAAAGCACCTTGCCATATGAGTCCCCAAATAAGAATTCAAATTAAACCACATGAAAATGATAATACAAAATGACCTGACTCCAATAAAGGCTCGATGTTACGACTTCGTCACTGGAAAATTGTTAAAGGAAGCTCCAGTAAAGTGCATACGGCTAACAACCTACATATTTAATGCTGTACTCAGACTAGGATATTATCCGGATCAGTGGAAAGTAGCTGAGATAATTATGATTCCCAAAATTAGCAAAGATCCCGAGATGACAAAGTCCTACTAACCGATAAGCTTGATTAGCAATTAGGGATAAAATTGCGAAATCAATACTGGCTCATTGAAAATTGGATTTTCTAAAAAAAATTGAATTAGGCCCTCGTCTTGGAGATCGCTGGATCTTATATTTATTATAATAGTATACAGATTGTGGTATTGAATTAATGATAAAAAAAATAAAATAACCTTTTAGCAGCATTTTTCAAAGTGAGATTGAACAACTACATATAGATAGGAAGTATTTTTAAATAAAGATGAATATTAAGACATGCTTTTTATTATCATTGACTGCAGTCCTAGCGGATTCTGGCCTTATATAACAGTATCTACATTTCATCCGATCCGCTGCAGTGTCGTTCCATCTTCCGGTTTGTCCCAATGATGCATCGTCTCGCTATACACAGTCCAACCACTTTAGCCCTGGTCTACATCTCCTCCGGGGACATAAAGGACCGTGGTGGTTATTCCACAGAATTCGAGATGATTTTTCGCCATTAAATTCTTCACAATTTTAAAAATTATTTCTTCCAACTTTTATTAGTGCCATTTTGTACCGAGGTTCCAGTATCATCTCCCTCAAGTTTCGTATCTAACGACTCCCTACGACTGGCAGTAAATTAGTTGCATTTTCTAATATGTTAGCTATAATCCATCTAATTTTACATCATATCTTGAAAGTTATATACATACATAATTTTAAAAAAAATGCTTGATTGGTCAATCAAATGTTAAATGAGCTTTTCATAAATATATGGCAATTGCACCCATATTGCTCTTATATCATATAAAAAATCGTACTTTAATTATCTTTTATACATGACTCAACATTCAGTTTATCCATTCAGCTGAAATACATACAATATATCTTTCCATCTTTAAAGACTTTTTAGTTTTATCCTCAACCACTACATAGCTAAACAGCTTCCGAGGGAATAAAATACTTTTACGACGGATTGTACATAGTCCGACTAGTAATAAAATTATATTTCGAGCTCCCTGTGCTGAAAACCATCACGTTCCGTTGCTGTCGCCGATCAAACTCCATATTTATAAGCGCTGTAAATAATTCGATAAGGGTGTAATGTATAAATCGAGCATAGGTCGGCGTGCAAACAAATCCGCCAGTATAGAGTTTGCAATGAATCTCGGCTATGAAGTTGCTTAATTAAACCGCTAATTAAACGTAAATCGAGTGGGGTAATATTATAATAGGGATTTGAGCCGACCAACAAACAAATAAATATTATATACGTATATTGTTAAAATTTCGTGAATGGCTGAATAATTTTGAAATCCTATATACGCCAACTAATTAATAGAAATTTAATTTTCAACTCTGAATTAATATGCGTATGTTACGTGTAACATATTAATTTGGCAGTCGTGTATTATAGCTATATTATTTGTAATATTTGATCTAATTATGATTAACAATAATTCGCACGATTATCATATACAGTTAATTATGTAAGGCGATTAAATTGGCAATGCAGATGTATGTAACTAATATTGGCATTGTTCCCCAATGCAAATTTAATTGATGATTAATTTA
>JAGXCT010037097.1:22131-80061 GCA_022495035.1 Philopotamus ludificatus | reverse complement strand
TCGCTGCTCATTTAATAATGACAAAGTAGACTTCTACTTTAATTATTAAAATTAATGAATTAAGACAATTAATTTGTACAGCTTTCGCAAAGACGTTTCGGTAATTTTTCTTCTCGACCTCTCCTCTTTGTTGTTGACAAGTTGACATTCTTCATGACAATTCAAATGAAAAAAAACGAAAAGAAGCATAAAAGTATTAAATTAAAATTATGACAATGTTACCAGGACGACAGCCCTTGCTTCATTACGATTCATTATAATATTTTTGTGACTTAATTAAAAAAAACCTTTGTTATTGCTGGAGAGATTTTAACATTTAATTACTTTCCTTTAAATATTTTTAACATCAATATTATACTACCGCGCTTTCGATATTAATTAAAGCTTTTATGGGTTGACTTGGTTTCCTAATTTATGTGCGATTATTTTAAAAGTAAATTAAATAAATCAAATTAAGTCGACGATTTAAAATTGAACTCTCGCATCGCGAACAGGTCAAATATCCAATTAAGGTAATTGATATTAAATCAAGGTGGGGTGAAGTTTGGCTACTATTGATTCCCTTCAGTATAATACGTAGTCCGAACTGTATAAACAGTATAATCGCTATCAATTACTAATTGAATGCCACTAGTTTACATGGGAGCAGCGCCGAGGTCGTAAGTCTCTCGCTGCTGAGACTTGTCAGGATCAGAGATGTGGGTAAGCAGATTAAACCTATTTACCAACCGTACTTGCAATCAGACAGATCATGTATTCTAACCCAACGTTTGTGTTGTGTCGCGTGTCACATGTCATCATAAATTAATAAATAGGGCATTAGGGAAATGATAATTTTTGTCATATAATTCCCTAAAATTGTATAAACATACAATACACATACTAATTTTATACTTTGTACATTTATTATTTATAAACATTTGTATTATAAAAATATTTTTGTTTGATTTTACATTTTTCTTTTAATATACAGATTCAAATGAAACATTGAAATCATTTTCATTTCATATACAGTACACACCCGGTTATTCGTGTGCAGATAATCAGGTTTGCGAATTATCTGTACATGAATTCAATAATTATATTTAAAAAAAATATGTTTCTAAAAGGCGGAATCAGCCTCGAAGCTTTTCAAATAACATAAGTTAGTTTTATAAATGCATCTGAAACTCAACATTTAAACTTTTGGTGATTGGAAAACCTTAAAACCCAACATTATTTAAATAGAAGAAAATGGATGGACACCAAGATATTTGAAGATTGGTTCCAAACTAAATAGGCTATATAAGTGAGAGGTTTTCTCAAAAATAAGGGCTTACCACAGAAAAATATGCTGTTATTAAATTACGCTACTTCTCCAAATAAAAGCATATTGAAATCAGACCAGGGCCTTATGCTTGCAAAATATTAACCACCTAATGTCATTGCTTTATCAATTCAACCTGTTGATCAAATGATTATTTCTTTATTGAACAGACATTTATGTACTCTCCTTCTTCAAATCTTTTGTAAGGATGATGACGACTATATTAAATGCGATGCAAAGAGTAGCTCTGGAGTACCAAATCAAATCAGTTACACTCTTTCGACAACGGAGGAAAATTTTACCAAATGTACAAGGATATTTTGCATTTTAAAGATCGTAAAACAAGTGAAATATCTAAAATATGTGTGCTATTGGAAAATTGAAATTCTTTGAAAATGTCGATAAAGAAAACATTGAGTAGTTAGAATACTATTCACGTGTTCTGGATTTTATTTCCAATTTCAACCAAGAGAGCAAGAAAAGGACGATGAAAGTGAAAAAATAATTTATCGTATTAGACCTAACACAGCACTGACTACTACTGATAACTTGGAATATATCAAACCAATGCAAAATTTGAAAATAAAGATATAATAGCTATTAAAAATAGTTAAAAGATTATTTTAAGCAAACCAAAATCGCAGATTTTTCGTTGGATATGGATTGAAGCGTGGTCAAATAATCGCCGAAATTTGATGTAATCGTTTATTACAAAAAAAAAACTTTTAGTAATCCCGATATTGAGCCGAAAATTGAATTACATGAACTTGAACATTTACTTGATAGTTATTGGCAAAACAATTTTATAGCAGGAGTTACCAAAGTTTTTGGAAACGCGCTGAATTGAATTTTTTATAAAACATGGTCTTTTGAATATTTATATAGAACGCTTGTATGTATTCAAAATCGTAAGTCATTGGGATAGGCCATACATGTTATTATCTACAGCAGCTTTTTTTTATAGCTACGCATGTTAAGGAACGTGTCAAATAAAAGAAAACAATTACGATATGACATCAGTAAGAATTTATTCACCAAAAATAAAACTAAAAGTATCCTACCGTTAAAAAAATATTTGAAAAAACAAAACATTATAATAGATACAGCAGATCAAAACGCATAGGCTAAAGAAAAACAAGTCTATAACATTGAAATAAATAAATAAATTGTGTTCATTTTGCAGTAAATATTATACATTAGACAATTGCTGACAAGAGTCGGCAATTTCTAATTTTTATTATTTATTTTAAGAGCCATAAAATATTTCGAATAAATGGTTTTATATGCACTTGCCGTATTAGCCCAAAATCTCCTCAAGGTCCGAAAAAAAACTGTATTACTACAATTATCAAGTATCTAACAAAAAAACATAAAAAAGTTGTAAAAGTTACAGCCGATCAAACACGTAGTGTCGGCTAGCGTGTGACATGCGCGCCATGGACATAGAGTTAGACAAGACCCCGTAGACAAAAAGTTAAAATAAATTCGACTTTAGAAATGTATATGTAATTGTAATTTAAAACAAATTAAAAACTATAGTTCGGATTATCTATGCGACCTTTTCCATTATTATATTGGATAATTTGGTGTGCACTACTGTATAACTAAAGCTTTTAAAGCATATATTATTTTATTGACGAGATCGCTCTCTGGCAGATTTTAGACGATGAAAACTTTATTGAGATCGTTTCATGGAACATACAGTCAGATGATAGCAGAGAGAAGAGAAACTACCATTAAAAAATGCACTGTAAGAATTGAATTCATCGGAAAAACAATTTCCAGAACGCAACATGAATATTATTGATCGGAAAACGTTGCTAAATTCTACAACAGCATAATTTTCGATTATTTCATTTTTATTTTAAAAGCATCAAAATATATATTTAGCCAAGGAGTAACCTAAATGGATTATAGAGAAATTAAAAAAATATCGCGTTGTTTTTTCTATGAGTATAAATTAAACAGAAAAAATACTACACAATTCTTTCTGGGTACACAATAATGTATACATACATTTTTTTTAATTTTTTTATAAATACTAGGATATGTAGCTGAGTAGTTAATATTTTAATGTCAGTTGAAAATAAAAAGTCACCGCGATTTAAAAATTAAAGAGTCGGTGCAAATTATTTAAAGCGTAACCACAACGTTTAGAAAATGAAGGATCATTTAAAAATATGGGTTAAGTACGGTTACTCTACATATTCATTTAATTATACGGAACTGCTTAAATATCGTATATTTTTTTTTATTATATAAATAATCTAAATAATAAAACTCCAGAGGGCAAATACTAATAATAATATTACCATTAGCAAACTTTGTATCATCAAATAAACACGCATCAAGTAGTATCAAAGGCAATTTTCATTTGAACACTCTCGGATAGAATCTCTCAAAATTATAAGCACACATTTGTATAATATAAAAAATAACATGTTTTGAACCCGAATTGACACGCTCGTTAGTTTGAACTGCCGCAGCGGAAAGCGAGTTACCCGCTTGAATAATTAGTGAATAGTTTTTCTTTTCGTATGATTCTCAAAAAAAAAATATATCACAAATTTTTCATATTTTCTGCACCCTCTCCAGCTACGGATCGAGAGGTTTGGCGAATGCAATAATTTGAAACGTGGTTGCAGCTCGTGAGAAATATATTTCCGACACTAGAAATGAAAAAAAAATCAATCCACATTTTATTAATTAGTCTATTTTATTGGGATTTGGGTCACCGAACGGAATATCCTCATAATTTCTATTTTAAGGTGCGGGTTATCCATAGTCCGATGAAATTGCCGCATAAAGATTTAAAGAGCCGTGAACCAAATGTAACGGCTATAATGGAGAACCCTGAGGATATGTGATATCCTTAAATGAATCATAACCGTGACGATATCTTGCAAAATTGGATTTTAAGCGTGCGAGCGAATAGCTACGTACTTTAATAACATCATATAATAAATCATATTATATTAGTTTTAATATGATCCATAATTTAAGTAATCTCATTAGCCAAGTATTTTTTTTATTTATACAAGTGGCGATAATTTGAGGCAGCACGCTATGTATTAATATATTGTTGCAGATGTTTTCTAGTAAGTTTATATCTTTCGCAATTTAAAGTTTTCATACAGAGTCGGTTTTGCTGTAATAGAAGTACGGTTAAAGCGGTTCTTTAACTCTCGAGCTCTCCAGATAGAATTAAGTTAATGTACACTTTTCAAATGAAAACAGGTGTATCTTACAATATTTTCAAAAGTCTACGTAAATATCTGAGACATGCTTTCAGCTTTAAAGAAAAACGTAATTAATTTAATAACCTTAAATGAAATAAATGAGTAAAAATTATATGGAACACGCCCGTGTTCATTATATTTCTGCATGACGTCACAATAATTGTTAGATAAATCCGACGTGCATATTTTATGAGCAGAGTCGGATAATGGCCCGTGATAAATCTCATTAAAACAAACATGTGCTCGAAAGCCGAAATGCAATAAAACGCATGACAAATTTTTGGGGAATGTCCGGCAGTGCATTTTATCGCAGTTTTGTGTGTCCGGGAATTTGCGATTGTTCCCCAGATGCATTGCTGCAATGCGGCCCCATGCACTCCAAACATTATCTGAAGAAGCCGAGAGACACTATATTTTTCTCAAAATGAACCCCAGACCCGTGGTCTACTTCATCGGCACTCTTCCCTCTCCATCGAAGGTAATGTGACGTGATTTTATTGCCGATAGATTTATGTTATACCTCGATGATTTAAAACTTAGAGGTACACTTTCGTAACAATAAATTAAATATTTTATGACCTTAATTTTAAAATATCAATATGCATATGATTGTTAATGGATATCATTACAACTATATGTTTATAAATATATTACTAAATTTATATCAGGGTCTCGAACAGGAACTGAACCGAAAAATGAAAAAAACGTTATTTTGGTCGAAACGAAAACCCTAACCGAACTGAAAAAAAGGTATATCGGTTTTAGTACATTTTCAAACACGTGCATCAACACATTTCTTCTCACACATATAAAGTATAAAAAAAAATGCAACTAATTTAGAAAAAAATCTATACTCGAGACTCGTGTCATCTTAATTTCAATACAATATAGAAACACGTATATACATACGTAAGTGGCATTCTAACCCTGGGGCGGGTCTTTGCCAGGTGAAGGACACTACTCGATCTACAGCAGAGACACGTTCGTCCCAATTCTGATGCCAGGACTGTGATGGTCGTCTTCCAGGTTATCTAGGCTCTTCAAATACGGATCAGGTCACCAGCCATGATCCCGGGAGCCGAGCTGTCAACGCGCGAATTGTAACAATAATAATCAGACGAGGCTAGGGCCAATTACGCCCATTGCCATCTAGGCCATCGCCGCTACTTCCAATACCAACACGCGACAATACTCCACTCATGTCAACTTACGTGTCATCTCAAACTATTAAAAATATTTGTACCAAATTCAATTTTAGAAAAGTAATTTTTAATAACAAATCAATTTGTGATACGTGCAATGAAAAGGTACACAACATAGTGGATTTTTCAAGAAGCAAAGAATTGTTATTAGAGAAACAAAGATTCCCTATATTAACAGACCTAAAAGTATTAAATACCTTTCTCTTTTTTCAATAAATTCTGGCTTTTTTAAATTAATATACACCTCCAAGTTATATTGGACATGTTCAAGCGAATATTCCATCGTCTTAAAAACATTATAAACCTAAGGTCCAATATCATGTGAAGGTTGCAGAACATATATAACTCTTTTATTTTGATTGTTTATCTTTATCATTGATTATTTACTAAAACTGAACCTTTTTTTAAGCAGTATCTCACAAAATACACTTCTGTTGTAATAATCTAATCAGGTTTTAGTAATTCATAGTAAATTATTCCCAAAACATACCAACAAATGTAGAGGGAGAACATTTTTCAGTCAATGGTAGCCCTTCGGTAGACACAGGCACTTAATTCAATGAAGTTTTTTTTCTGTTTAAACTTGTGTAAAGCACCCATTTCTTATCCTGAGTAATAATCCTCGTAAAAAACGGACCAATTTCATATCCGGACAGAAAAGTGAAAGTATGGTTATTTTTTTCTAAAATCGTTGTAGAAAGTTCGCGGCGCTCAAATTCTTCGTTTATTTTTTTCCAGATATAACTGATTGTGGTTTGTCCTTTAATCCCCTTTAAACTTTTAAAATATGGCACTAGCGAGAACTCAAGATATCTCAATAAATATTACAGATGATCTGGGTAACTTCATTTGATATTCGGAATAGAAAAAAATCTTTCCACATTTTTTTCTATTAAAATTAACATACAAAAACATGCGATACATCTATGATAGCCAACAATTAAGTAAGCATCCAAAGTTGCTACCAACGGCAAAGTACGGCAAAGACAAATGTACCAACACAACAAAGAAAATTGTGACAATTCGTCATTTACACCCAGTGAAAATTTAAATTATTTTTTCATGTTATTTATTTTACGACGGATTAATGGCATGGCAGAAAAATTTCATAGCCCCAATCAACCTTTAAAAAATCGATAAAAATTAAAAAGATACTGTAGTAAATAATTATATAAATATATGATCAGATATTTAACAAAGATTATACATGAAATTTGCTTACTAATTCTGCGCCATTTTAAAATCATTAAATAATATGCATAAAATATACACAAAGAGAAATATGCACAACATAAATAAGACCATTCCTTTGAAATTATGACAAATCACATTGTGCCATGCACTAAATTAGTCAGTTTTTTTTTATATTTTTAAAAATGTTCAAAGCAACAGCACACGATATAGCAATAACCCCTACACACAAGTATAGGAAGCATTAATAATTTTGAATAGCGGCGTCATTTCAGTCTGAAAGAATTAGCCTGGAATACAAAACGAATGCATCATGGAATCGCTGGCGAAGGAAGAAAGAATACTCAAAAACGAATATACGGAATATGCAGAGTGAACTATTATAAAAGCATAATAAAAACTCATTAAAAATACGAAATAATATCTATTGTATATAAGAGAGATTTTAATTTAAAAGAAACAAAATTTCAATATAAACCAAGATACTTCATTAACAAGTTTTTAAATAACACTTCACCTATCGATGCGCTAATAGCTACTGCACCTTAAGGCTTTTAGTTGCGGTTAATCACAGATAAATGTATAATGCAGTGTGCATAATGGAACTTAATTTGCAATTTATGATGGTAATAATGAATAATTTAAAATAACGCATTTTAACCATTTAAGACGAAACCTGATTATAAATGATCTATGAAATAATAATAAAAACTCATACATGTCAAGTTTTTAACACCCCAATAACACTGCGATACTCAATAAATTAATAAAAATGCTAAATTTTCATAAAAAAACGTATAAAGAAATGTTTTTTTACGGAAAGCTTTTTGTGTGAACCATATTTTCCTAATTTTGTTTACGTAAGTGCATTCAGGGGTAGTCATATTTATGACGCATCTTGTTAGTATGCCCTTTCATAGAAACTCGTTTAAAAAGAAATCGGCGGTTTAACGGCGATAAGCTTCACTTTGTCAAATAAAAAGTGGGCGAGTTATTTTTCGTAAAAACGTGCGTCTTTTATGGGTCTTTATAAAAATATATAGGGGACATAGTAAATTTTTATTTTGCCCATCGCGTATAAAAAGGATGAAAAGGCTCTCATAGAAAAGATAACTTCATATATTTCGCGAAAAAAAGTTTACGAGTTAATGTACTAATGTTTATGCGTGGGAATTATTAATACGGCAAGTAACCAATTTCATCGAAATTATATTCCATTCAAACATTTATGGATTATGTGGAAATATAATAATATAAAGAGTGATAAAAAAATTGACATATATACCTTTTTCATATTTCTTATATCAATTGATCTGTATTAATAACGACTTATATCGAAATAAAGACATATATTGTTTGTACTCTTTTATTGCTCTTGAGAAAATTTCAATACAAGAATTTTTCAGCATGGTTTTTTTTTAATAAAACGTAAAATCTAATACTGAAATTCTTTTATAAACGGTCTTTATTTAATAATTTTAAATATGCATTATCAAAATTCCCCGAAGACAACTAGCGGAGTATTTTATTTAATATAAAATTAATAAAGAGGCTAAAAGTATTTCTTACAAATTCAAACAATCTGTTAATAATATGCAATATCGCAATTTTTAAGTCGGACGTCTTTGTCGTTAATGGCTTTTGAATAACACAGCAATTCGTGTTCCAGAACCGTTAAGCGGTTAAGACAATGATTCTTCGAGACAATAATATTTCAAGTGGTAACATAATTAACGCAACGGAATAAATGCGAAGGGCTTAGACCGCACAAGTTGGTAATCCCACTAATGGTTTAAAGGGATAGTGCCCAGAGCGAGTCCGGGGTCCTGGATCTGGTCCCTGCCCGCGGGTGAATACATATCGATTATTGAATTATCCTTTTCTAGGATCCTCGTGGATTCTTAAGCTACGGATGCGGTGAAAAGTTTAAGCTTTCAATGGCTTATTAGGTTAAGTCTTCGACCGAAACATGTCAAATATACACGAAGAAACTTTCGTTTTGTGTCCACTTTCGGGAACTTCACGAAAGTGGAATGGAAATGGAATTAAGTCCCGCAGATGGATTATGCCGTTTTCAATGGGAAACTTTATGAGACAATTCGCTGCTGGAAATCATAATACCGTACTTTGAAATTACAAATTGTGTTTCATTGTTTATTAACGGCGCCGAGACAAAAATTTGCTTTTAACAGCGGCGTTTACGAATATTCGGCAAATCCCGACGGAGTCCACCGTTGTCGACGCCATCATTATTCGACTCCGAATAGAACTGAATTACAGAGTATTGAATATCTTAAAGTTTCATTGTAGATTATCATCGGATATAATTATTGAAAACATTTATATTTAAAATATCATTATAAGTACTATATAAAATGCGAATTCCATAGAAATGGTATGAATAAGAAAAAAAATATCATACGCATTTAAAAATTAATTGTTCTATGATATATATATATATCCAATTTAGTGCTTGAGATAATTTGTTGCTCTCAGCTTTTTTATGACCATTATATTTTTTGACGAAATCCATTTTTTCCTAGGCTGTTATTTAACTCGTTACAACAAAACGTTTCGAATACTTTTGATGAGGAAACTTGCTAGTTTGTCCCTAGTGCTTTTTTTTCTCTAATAAATCCAATTATTGGATATTCGTGACATATAACCTCTCGAAAATCACATTTCTTTCATTACAATGTACGAGCTATTTCTCAATACTGATAAATATACGTGTATAAATCTAGCTTTACATCACATAATCAACTTATTGCCAAATTACATTAAAAATTCGGATATATTTAAATGTTTTGCATCGAGAGCTATTTTAAAATTTTATTAGATCTCAAGATGGATAAGTTTGAGTCGACTTTGGTGATGCAACCCAACTTAAAATCCGACATAAATTCTACGATTAAGCCTGTGAAAGAGCTTGAAATTTAATGCAGGGGTAATTAAAACAATTACTGTTTTTATCTAAGACTTTAATAAATTGCTTCATTAATCCTATTTTAATACTTCCCGGTGGAAGTGGAAAGGAATTGTTTTAACTGATTTTTTACGTTCGTTTTCGCCATAAGATATCAGGATAAGCAAATTTCCGGATAGAGAATTATATGTTTTCTTTTGCCATAAATCTTTACCATGAAATTGCATAATATTCCTAATTAAAATGAAAAAAACGAATGTCCAATTAACTAAATATCATCAGAAAATATTATAATTTAAGCGAAACCTGTGTGTCAACAGACATCTAAAATAAGGAATCTGTTTTTATATAAACAATAATAATAAAAAGTCACATTGATAAGATATTTGCAAGTTTGCTTGTGATCTGCGTCTCAAAGCCAATGCCCATTCAGCGTGATGTTTATACAAGTTGATCGGTGGCGTTGTTCGATATCTCAGAAACCAGATTACGATTACATCGGCGACGGGATCGCACAATAGACCGAGGTCTAATCGCGATGAATTTGCACAGAGGCCCGTGAATGGTTTCGATTCACGGTTTAATTAATATCCGAACGAGTGATTTATGTGCCCGGCTTAAACATCAACCGGGCCGTAACCCCGGCGACATATTATTGTGCCACTGTTTCTGTAAATTGAACCAAGTACAGAGTGTTTCGACCGGTGTTTGATCTCGGCTCAATCGCCCAGACCCGCCCTCACTCACCCCTATCTCTTGTCACTAGTTGGAGCTACAAGGGCTTTCAATGAGACCAGTTGAAGAACCTGTGTTTGTAAATTCGAAATTCGATCATCCGATTTTGAACTAATGACATTGCATAGTTGCTTGAATATCGTTTGATCGCTTAGAAATACATACGCGTGTACTATATTAATATTCTCCATACTCTGATACATACACTAATATAATATTATATATGTACAACCTAATTTATATTTAGTTAAAGGAATGATTTATTTATAAACGGGAAAAATTCAGATTTGATTTTCAAATAAAATATTTTTATACTAGGTTTTATATTTTTATACATAATTTTTTTTTTTACATTGTCATTTTCAATAGTCAGTTGTGTTTTGATTCCCCATCTGTTTACGCGTATTTCTTTTGCTATAGATAGGTGGACATCTAAAGCACAACTTGAAAACAAAATATATTTTTTACACCCTGTTTCAAATAGAAGGATTTATGATATAGTCAAAATTTCTTGGACAGGGGATGAAAAGTGGATTATGTGCAGGTAAATCATCGCGCCCCCAGCGAATAGGGATTGGTTAAACCGCGATCTTAAAAAAAATGTTGACGATAGAAATGGAAAATTTATAGAGCATTCGGTTATAATCTCGATTTACTTAATCAGTATTAAGGTTCACTTAGAATTTCAACATGGAGGAGAATAACATTTCAAATCAAGAAAAGGGTGGTTTGATCAGGTAAGAACAATAAAACTTGCATAGGTATTGATAGACCGGCTAGTGAAGGCGTAAAGCTAGCTAAAAATATCCAACAGTCCTTTGGAATTCTGAAATTATTCACAAAATTGAATTTATAATGTAAACGAGACGAGACTATTTCAGAAACGAATGCCACGTATGTTTATATAAAATTCATCGGGTACCCCTTATATGTATGCATTATTATATTCGAAAGAAGGAAAGATAACTTCATGTATAATCAGCGACTCTCCTGATTCAACGTACAAAATATGTAAATTCTATGTGAACATCACAAACTCTACATGAGAATGAATCAAGTATAAAATATTAAAAATATACGTATTAAATTTTAACGATTCAAGTATTAATAAAAGAAATATACGATCACTATCAAGCACATTATTATTAAAGAAAATTCAATATATAGAAATATTTCTTTAAATTGAATTTTTATTCAAAATATAAGTTATTACAACATTAATATCAGAATAAGTAGAAAATGATAAGCATCTGACTTTGGAAATTTTATTTAATCAATTTTGAAAGCAATGGCGAATATTTTTAACAAAAATCAATGAATAACTTTGCATTCAATATAAAGCAAAATACAGTTTGATATTCATCATTTGCGCTTAGTTTAAAATACATGATGTAAAGATGTGGATTGTTGATCGTTTAAGACTTTTTGTGATATTTTTCCGATTTTGAAAAATAATTACTGCAAAATTAAATATGATTATAGCCAGCGAAAAAAACTAAATTTTTTCAAGTTCAAAAATATTATTTATTATAAACGGATATGATATTGAAGTGATTTTAATATACATAACTAGATCAAATAATACTAGCTTTTCTATTCAAGACAATCTAATTAGTATAATAAACTCACCTTTCTTCTTTCTCCACGAGAATACTTTATTTCGATATATAAATACAATTCATTTTATTTCTATTAAAACATGGAATGATTAATTAGGTTAAATTAAAAATACTAAATTCACAATTTAATTAATAAAGAGTTTTACCGACTGATTCCCCCAACATCTTCCACACCTCTTCCATTCCACAATGAATAAGGTGTCTTCCCTGCACCGAGTCACGCAACAGCATTCTACACATTCTAAGAAATGACTCCTTCCCCAAATTCATTTATCTTCATCCACGACCCATAATATATTTTAACATGTTCACGTTATAAAATCAGTATAGATTCTCATATAATAACATCGTTATTGAAGATACATTATTTTTTCATGGCTCAATCCACTTATGCCACTGTTCTTTGTCCTCCCCCCCCCCCCGTTTGAATATTTTAGTAGTTTCAGAGCTTCCATTTTTTTTCGGTATTATTTGAATGTTATTACGTATGTAATATGATATATGTTAGTGTTATTCGCACGTGAGCATACGCCTAATTGATTTATATGTAATTGTAGGAATGATAAATTGACATAAGTATTCGTTGAACTAGTACGGCGATATTAAAGCAACACTCGTTGTTCGAGCGGGTCTGGAGTAACAAGAAACGTTTATTCAATTATCACGTTTATGCTCGTCGAATGAAATATGACTGACAGTATAGAAATGAATTTGAAATATTTCTATTATAGAGTTGTTATATTAAGGTTTGCGATTTCAGTAATCATTTATATTTACAAAAATATTTTTCTTTATTAAAAACATTTTAAATGTTATCAAAGATCCATATAATAAAAATATTTTAATTAGAAATATAATACAGATTCAATCATTGAATATTTGAGATATTATTATTTACTATTATATATTAGCAGTTTTTCAGAATTACTACTACTTTTTATTTAAAAATATAGAAAAATGCAATGCGCTTCAAAACATTTTCGCTAAATTAAAAATCAAAGCGAATGAAACTAAACCATGTTTTACATAGAGCTAGGGCTTTCCGGCCAAGAGTTTAATGAGGGACCGATCCTCTTAGGAGGAGAGTTAGCAGTAAATGTAAATAGGTCACCAAGTCAATGAGGAGACGCCACGGCTGCTGCGCTACCAGTTTATTCCCTTATACTGCTGTATCAGTGTTTGTAATGAAATTTGTCAAGAGCGATGTTGTACTCTACCAAGACAATTAACAATTATTTACAAAGGCTATTCTTTCTATCCCTCATATCTATAAATGATGCATCCTCTCGATATATCGAATTTTATGTAAAACGATTCATATAACTTACGTTCAATTGTTATGAGAGAAAAGATATTTTTTAAACTAAAATATGGTACTTTTGTTCATTGTCATTATTTCAATCATGAAGTCTAATTTAAATCTGATAAAATATTTTTTATCGTTTTCACACTTGTGATTGTAAAAAATAATAAATTTTTAGAAATTAGTTTTTTGCATACAATAACCGAAAATTTTACATTTTTTATAATATTTATTTTATAATATGGTTTTAAAACATAAGAAACCTCAAGGATAAATAGATTAATTATGATAAATTATTACGGCAAAATGAATAACGAGCACTAATAAAATAAGCAAATAGCTCGTTTTCCATGAAATTTGTCAGTTCAGTCTTGCACACCTCGTCGGTTTATTATCTTTAGTGTTTCTAAAATTTAAATATTAATTATACTTGTATAGCTATTTTTATTTAAAAAAATATAAAATTCATGGATATATAAAATTTTATATAAAAGTACCTATAGCGAAATTCTCATATTATTATAATAAAGTAACATTCTTGCATTAACATTTATCCATAACCGAAATCATGTTTCATGCTGATCTATTTAAGTACCTTATAACTAGGTTGCTATGTATGTAATAAGAATTTCTCAAGACAAAGCCCAACATTCTTGCTCTATTAAATACTTCGTATATATGTCAATTGAAACTAAATTTAGAGTCGAACGGAATTCCCATATCTTTAATTGACGAGTGCCTGGGAAGAGTTACGTTCCCAAGTGTGTAATTAATAAATAAAAATTCTTTAGATCTCGTAAATGACATTTCTTGACATTTACCAACACTAAACGGGAGACGATTTGTAAATGCCTATTCGAGCAAAGAATTTATGCCATTATCTCTTAAGGTAATTGATTTAAATAGTTTTAAGTCATCTACAATAAGTAAGAAATTAAATACTTACCTGATACAATACTTACCTGATAACAAAAATATAACAATCCACGACTTCCAAAATCCATTCACAGTCAACAAGATAATATTGAAATTAAATCTAAATCAAATCACTATAATTACCTCCTGTCACATCTTTTAAATGCACTCCCAAATCTTTAATCTCACCACATTTACTATCCCCAAAATCATGATAAATAACCAGTGTTATGACTTGTAGGTAACATGCATATATTTCGATAATGTAAGTTAACCGCGACTGATCTAAGTCAATAATCAGATAGGTGTCCAACGAAAACTATGCAGGGAATTCTTTATAATACTGGCCAGGGGGTATCTAAGAAAAATACACCCATTACCTTCGCATGTTTTATAAAATAATATTTATGTGGGTAGGTTGTCGCGTTGGAATTAATTAATTTAATACCACCTATCCCGAGTCAAAAAATAATTATATTAATTTCAATAAAAAAATAACCTGTATCGTGGTTCACTTTGGGGAATATTAGTGTGAGAGACTCATTTCCATTGTATCTTTTGAGTCTTTATATGGATGAATGGCACTTTGGAATCTTTCTGTTATACCATGCATCCATTGTAGTCAAATAAAATAAAACATTCGATTAAATTTTGATGAAAAGGAAAAGAAGCCTAGCTTCACATCCTTGCAATCCAGCGCAAAATAAGTAAGTCAGTGAAATCGTATTTATCCTATACCTCATGTACTAGTGCAATTTCAGATAGAAACCCTTACCTAATAAAACTCAAGTAAATAATTTGTATCATTGTTACTTTTCATAATCGACTGCATCCAGTCGGCATAATCGATAAATAACCGATGGTAAATGGAAGAGGAGGTCGAATGAAGACGCACAGCACCGGGCCGGCAATAAAATAGCAGGAGTTGGCTGGCTCGCAGCTACAATTATTACAGCACAGCGGCAGGGTATGGGGATGACAAATGTCGGGACAACATTGTTGCGTCTCGCATGCCAACAACTTAACATGCAAATGACCGCGGGCATTACACCGTCGTCTGTCTTTATTCTGTTCCGTCTCTTAAGCACAATGTACGCTTGGCCAAAACTTGGATATTTCCAAAGTTTTCCGGCCATTATGCCCCAACTGCTATTGTATTGGGAAAATAGAGTGTGTCTCTTCGGCCATTACGAATGGAAAAGTTCAAATTCAAACGAACAAAAATGCATAATTATACCAAAATGACGATTACTTTGAAACGTCTCAAATACATTTTTTGACGGATGAATTCTGAGCCATTCGCCAAAATGTTATATATGTATGAAAGATAAATCCGCGTCAAATTTTATTCCCAAGTCTCGAATAGTGGTTTTCCCTTCTGCAAAAATATATTTCAAAAGTTTGGGCAAAGCTGACATAGCTAATTTGTCAACCTAATGTTTTCACCTACCCATTAAACACTGATAACATATAACTGGACGTACATATACACACCTACATATATATGTATAATACATACAGTGACGTATTGATTTTACACTTTCAAAGTAAGGCCGGTGGTGGGCAGAGGGGGTTTGGCGAAGAAAGGTGGAAAATATAAAGAATAACATCTCTATCGGGTCAATGGTTTACTTTATACTCCATCTACTGATGGATAACGAAATTGTGACTAAAAATCGATCTTTTTTTTACGCTATTTTTCTACGTGACTTTAGCACTTTCCTCTCCCCATTACACTGAGAATGCTTTAAATCAAAGCCGGTGACTTCATTCTATATAAAATTGTTCTTGACGTAATGATATAGAGCGGCAAGAAAGTTTTGTACTACATCTCGTAGTTTTTTTTTGCTTTAATTTTGTATAATCGATATATATATTTTTTGAATTCTAAATATAAAATTTAAAATTATGAACTAATTATGACACGATTTCATAAATAATCAATTGATGCGTTTTTATATCCCCAACATGCTCAGATATAATAATAAATTCTATACAGTCACATTATTGATGCTTTACGAAACATTCGATTTATGATAATTCAAAATGATCGTGTCCATGGAAGTCATTTCTTTCATAGCCATTCGTGATGGTTGGTCTCAAAATATTTTAATCTAATGTATAGAAAGCCGGCAATAAAAATAAATATGCCTATAAGCGATACATTGTCATGATATAAAACACCCGGCGGAAATGTATTGGACGATAAAATATGTTTATGCCGCCAGGGTGTAATAGAGGCGACATAAAAAGATGACTTAATGGCCCGGGCCCAACTTGAACTGGGTGGGGCCCGAGGGTCCGCTGGCTATGATTAGGATTTCCGTCTATGGTGGCGTGCCGACATCCAGATGAGATTTTTTTGTCACCCTGTATTGTACTTTATGGGATTTGTTTGGGATTACTCCCCGGGGGTAGTTGCCGGCTGGTTCGCATGGTATTTTTGCGGAAAATTAAAAATGTATTACGCACCATCAAAGTTTCGTAACACGGGCAATTTTTGGCTATTACACATTTTAACCCGTAACATTACCGCGACTCTTTTTACGGCCAAATAAAGCTTTTATTATCCAAAATCTGAATTACGATTAATGTTATATTATACGTAAATAGAAACTTGAATTTCTACTTCTTGAATCTAATCACCCTGCTGAAAAACATGAAAAATGTAAAACTAAATTAACCGCGCCGATGGAGTATATTTAGGACCCCAAGTGTTTGATTTTTCTCGAATAACTATTTTATTATAAATCCTACATGTCACATTTTTTTGTATTTGTTTAAAAAAGTCTAAAGAAAAAATATTATAAATAATCATTCAACTTTATTTTCCACAATTGGGAAACAAAATAAAAACAACACTATTCACGGGCGCAATGTTTTTTCTCGCTCGTGCTAAGCGAGAGTAAAACCTATACTAGTGACACGTGCCGCGAGAATGTAACGGTCGATCTACCGGCAGCGTGTCCTCAGTCTGCGGTGGGACATCTCCGAGTGTGTGTGTCATTTACGTGTCATATTCATTAGTTAATTAGTATCGAGCAATGTAGAAGCATATCATGAATAACTATTTTTATTTTTATAATTATCCAATTTTTTTTATTTGAAGTCAAGATATTGATAAAAAATTCATCAATATCTTGACTAGAAATGCTTGGGGTCTATTTTCCATAGTAAATAGACCCCTTTGGATGACGTGGCTGGTTTTGAGACTCCGTGACGGATTGGTTAATTTGATAAAAAGCATACAAAAAATGTTTTATTTTTTCAAAATACCATTTGAATAGGGATGATAATTTTAATAAATCTATTAATTATGTTTCTCGTTGTGAATTAAATCAAATTTTAATTGCATCGCTGCAATATATAACGAATAAACAGAGTTAACAGTGTAAATTTGTATTAATAAACTCAAATTAATATTTGTCAAATAGTGGCGTGCTATCGACAGATAATTCAGAACATAACCCAGATTCCATAATTAATTAACGCCTTCCATAATTAATTGTGTTTTAAAAATTACCGATGTTTTAGTCAATTTATCTATATATTTAGTGTACGCTCAACTCTCTTTTTACACGGTTTTGAAATAACACAATCCACTAAAAAGAAAAATACTATATTTATACATGAATTATTTATCTAACGCCATTTCCAGGAATAAATAGATTCACATTCCTATTGGCGCAATAGGATATAATTTTATAACAGTTAATAATATATCAATTATCATTATAAAGCACCAAATGTAGGCAATTTCACCCCAAGACTAATTTTTCGTCATATTACAACACTACCATTCTGGAGCAAAATAAAAAAAGGAAACATATAATCTGAAACTTTTAAAGTTTTGCAAAGTATGCTATCCTCTTGTACTATTATCTAGTCTAAAAAAAATGCGGTATATTCATTATATTCATCGATTACCTGAATTACTCTGCAAAAAGGTTAATTTGAAGTAAAAATTTTGAAAAAAAGCATACCAATTATAATAATTATTATATCAAAATTCAATTTTATATTACACATAAATTTATTCTTATTAAAAAAATAATGAAGTATATATGTACATATACATTTTTATTAGTATATAACATAAATATGTCAAATGAAATTATGATTTCGAATGCAAAGCTCTCACAGTTTTACTTTACGGCCATCGAGGGTTAAGTCAGTGTTCTTAAACCGGAACGACTACATCCAGAGGATTTTTTTCTATTTCTTTCCACGTAGCCGACATATGGGATTACCTGTAATGCTGGAAAAGCTCAAGTATTTCCATTCGGTAGTCCTGTGATTACAGCTCGTTCTTTTCTATTCATTTTATGTTAGTGCCGTCTTTCGAGTGTTGTTTTTAGTTAATGCACGATTTGTATTAATTTTTTAAACATAAAATCACGTGTAATTACGTGCGGTACAACTATAAATCATACGGAGAATTCATGTTTTACGTGGAGCATTATTAAATCCCGATGGGGTACGACTGGAATTCTCATTGCCGGACGCCAGGGTGGAAATATAATGGATTGAAAAAGGAGAGGGAAAATTAAAGTTTTTTTTTTCAATTTTCACAACAATCCCTCGGGGTGTTTTGCATGCAGGCCCTATTTTTATTTACTCCCCGGTCTGACATAATAAATTCTGCTTGTATTAAGCTATATGTCTAAGTGCTGACATGTCTTAGGAAGTTTTTTTTTCGTGAGTTTCAAGTCACGGTCCAGTTGGTCGAGCGATCCTTTGACATTCGAATGTGTTGAAAAAACTCAAATGTATATTCTATAACGTAGTACGCCAGCCTTTTCCATTCAATGTGCAGAGAAAACCGTTTGGAATGAAGGTTCACTTCCGCTAACTCGTGGAATTGAATGCTTTATTGATTCGTAGGAAATTGCGATGAATTTTCTCGGTTGCATTAATTCTTTGAAAAAAATATATAAAAAAAATCGATTCAATAATATAGATTATAAGTTATAAGATTTTTTTAATCAAATTGTAGAAAATTATCCATGCTTTCACCAAAATATACGTATACTAAAATTTCGCATCTTTAGCAATTTCTAGCCATAGTATCAAAAATAACATGTATATGGAAGATAAGTTTCGAACGAGTCTCTTACGTACTTGACATTTTCATTTATCTAAGTGCATCTACTGAGACTACGTGAGTGCACTGGTATATAGGTGAATTTTTAAAGAAAGATTTTTTATGTTATACCCGCCATGATTTATTATATTTGTATATACATGTATGATACGTAAATCAGATATGTATTTATATAAGTAAATCAGACAAATATTTATTTATAATTGAGAAAATTTACAAGGAATTCATAATAATCTACGTATATATATATTTATTAATAAATTATAAAATTAATTTCAATAATTATTATAATTGAATTGATTAAATCGTACTGATTGTCTTTATATTTTAGGGAACAATCTTGAGACAAGACGTAGCGAGACACCCCCCAAGTTTGATATTCCACGAAACCTCGGTTAAAGTTTCATAATCACTTTCCTATCCGAGTTATCAGCTTTGGCAAGGCACGGAACACCTGAGCTTACAATTTCATTTAAATGTTTACCTTTTTTGAATCCTTCAGTTAGTACCAAAGTTAAATAAAGGGAAACACGCCGGCAGTTAAAGCTTTCACAATGTACGAACAGCGGGACAAGAGCCGGGGTGGAAAACACCCAAGTTAAATAAAATATTTAAATTTAATACAAGCGATTATAAATAAATTTGAATATAAAAAAAGTACATCTTCGTTATTTGTACTCTGCGACGTGAATAATACGTGTACGTGCACGTAATATATGTTGGGCAACTGATCGTAAAATGTCTCCTGTTTGTCTGTCTGTGTACCTTGGGAAAAGTTGAGCGAACTTTGTCTATAGATCACCACCGCAATTACTATACGTATATTATGTCAATGTGAATATATTTCGAATAAAACTTTGTCCAAGTTTCTCCGTTGACTTTATTAAATTTGCATGACCGTGCTTTATGGCATCTTCAATAAATATTTATGCAAAAGTTTTGAGCTATATGTGAATAGGTGTACGTATTAACTAAAAACGCAGACGGTCTGAGCTGTTAATTTACTCACGACCGCAATTTTCGACGTATTTAAATTTGTGATTAAATACAGTAATTTCAATGTATTTTTAAGGATTGAAGCCAACATGCAATATTCTGCAACAAACGGGTCGACGTCCGGGGAGCAATTGGGAACGTGTGCCGTCATTAGACGACGAGAAAGGCGATTATTTAAATCGTTTTCTATATTGGCACACTTTTTAGTATTCCCCTAACAATGCTTCTTTATTCCTTAAAACTTGAGAATGGATGTTGGCGGAAATTGGAATAATTTATTGAGCATGTAAATTGTAACCCAAATCTAATCAATATATTATTATTAAATTCAGTATTCAAATAAATACTTGATTAATAACGATTAATATATAATTAATAATATAAACTATATTATAACTTACTAAATTATCTCATGATTTTCAATGAGTAAATACTCTAATATTGGTATATACATGGGAAAAGCGTTAATAATGCCCAATTAGAATAAAATTGGACGATTTATCATTTCATAAATAGGCGATGCCATTATTTATGACGCACACTGTACAAACAAGCGTTTAATAATTTAAACGGCAATCAACTGCGCCGACCCAGCAATTTAAATTGCGAATAAAATAATAAATTACCGCGTCAAGGGGTTGTCGCACCTATTGCCGTTTCCTATTTTGCCGTTTAACTCCGTGGCCGTTGGTGGCAAAATTTACGGCCAAATAAAATTTATTTTGGCCAAAACGAACGACAAACTTGCCATATAAATTCACTTAAATCGTCGGTGTAAATAAAACTCTTCTAAAGTCTTCTACATCGATGGCGCACGTTTAAAACTGTCGCACACGCGACATTTTTTTCAGCCCGGCCATAAATTATCCGGACAAACAGTCACGGCTCGGAGCTTGCTTTTCAGCTGAAGCGCCGGTCGGTCGCTATTATTTATCAGTCTAAATTAGCGCTTTTCTTATGTGGGCGTCACATCAGAAGCCACGACGGATTTGGTACAAGTAACTTTGGAAATGTTTGCACCCCGGGTTTCAATTGCATCGAGCGAGTCTGTGGCCGGCTGCACGGTAACTTCCGGAGAGGAAATAGAACCGTCATAACTTGTGGAGTTTGTTCTTGTTTGAAGGGCTTCTGAAATTTGAAAGTGAATCTCTCCGACTGCCGTTTGCATGCATGCTCGCTTGCATGCAAAGAAAATTAGAGACAAAGTGGTTTCGTGGAAAATAACTATTGTTCATTCGTCCATATCACAATGTATCATGAATTGAATTTCTGCACTACAATATATTATATTAATACTTATATAATACATTTTCTTTCATTTAAGAAATGATACATTATTAAAACTTCTTATTTAACAGATAGTAGATATTAATTTAAATATATTATTTATTTTAGATGGTTACGAAAATGTTTTACAATACACAGTGAAACCATATATTCGTCAACCTGTATATCTCTAAGATTCTCTATTCTTTACATTTTGAAGAATAATAATGTTTCTATATTTAACAATATTTTCCATATTTGTCACTTATATTACCACTGGAATTGTCTAAAAAATAAATATTATAAATTTACCTTAATTTTCCGCTATTGCGAAAAAAAAATTAAAACAACAATATTCGCTTCTGTAGGCACGGGCGCAATGTTTTTTCTTGCTTGCATTGCGAGTGAAAGCTATATTAGTGACTCGTGACACAAGAATTTGGCGAATTCGGTCTCCTGGCATCGTGTCCTCACTCCGCGACGAGACATCGCCGCGTGTGCGTGTCATTTACGCGTCATATTGTTTAGTAGAAAACATATATAAAACACATATTAGTAGAATACACAAAAGAGAATGAAATATTATTACTTAGAACAATATTTTTTTTTAAATCAAGATATTAATGAAGATTTTATCAATAACTTTTTCATTATAAATGCGGCCGCGGTGACGGATAGGTTAAATTTAATCGACAGATAAGAGCAATTATTTTACGTTCTATGTTAAATCGTATACGAAAGAATAATCGGAAAAACTAAACCTCATAAATGTAGTTTTAATTTCACGCGTTTGCACTGTTGAACAAAATAACTTTTTTCCTCTTTCGCTTTTATCATAATCTCTACTTAAATAAAGATAAAATATTATCGCATTAATGCTTTTCAAGGGCTGGCATTATATCAGGTTGTTCGGCAAGTAATTTGGTTTTTTTTTATGAAAATGAAAGACGATTTTCTTTTAGTTAATTATATATTGTCCATTCTGGTTCATATTTTTTAATCTTTCTGGCAGTAGCATGAATTCACGCTCATATTTTTTTTATTCTTTGCTGACAAAGAACTGATCAAGGTGATTTTTACCTTCTCGTTTAAAGTAGAAGTTTTACCATTTAAAAAAAAAGTGGAGACCGGAACAAATAATAATTAGAATGTGCCAGATCTGAAGAATATGGTGGATGTGGCAGTATATCCCATCCAAGCTGTAAAAGGTTTCGGAGAGTTAACAAATTTGTACAAGGTCTCGCATTATCTTGGTGGTACTACTGGTGGTACTTAGAGGTACACTACACCTTTTCTTTTGAACAATTCTGACCTTTTCTGTACAAGTGAATCATTCCATTTGTCTAGCTGAAGACAGTGCACTTCAGAATTGATCGGTGCATTGTCCTATAGAAGCTAAATAAACGATTCATTTGAAATCCCACACCAAACAGATCACCTTTTTATGAATATCGGCTTTTGAAGGGTTCGTCTTTTTACTCCATGATCTCTTGCGTTTAACATTGTTGTATATAACTCATTTTTCGTCCCCAGTGATAATACGCTTCAAAAATCATTTTCTTGACGTTTGAGAAGCAAATCACAGACGTCAATGCAAATGCACAAATATCTTTCCGTAAAACACGAGAAACCGATATGTCGAACTTTGAGATTAAACCTATGCGTTTCCAATGTTCATGAAATGAATAAATTAGATAACGAATGCTTAAAAATAATCAAAAATTTCGATAGTTTCGATAGGCATTGTTTACGCGAGCTTCATGAATGCTACGAGGATTGCTTTGTGGAAGCAGAACTATAATATGATTTTACCATAATATTTACATTAAGAAGATATGAATCCGCAGCTGTTATATTATATAAAACAAATGTGTAGATAAGGTTTTGGTAATTAATTTCTAATCAATTACAATAGAGACTATTTGTCGTTTAGGAGCCGCTCAAATGTGACAGAGGACAAGTTCACTCGGCCAATTGCCGGTCGGCGTCTTGCTCTCCAAATAGATATAAACTGGGAGACTTACAGTAGTAATAAGTGCTACCTCGCCATCCCATGAATATTTAAGTCGGGCACGTTGGTCCTCCAGCCAGCTCCAGCCGGGGCATTTGTCTATCCCACGTGGAGAATATATTTTGTACGTGCCGGAAGACTCCGCATATGCACCACTCGGATGCGCCCATAAATATGCATATGTGAATATGCGCCCTCTGCAATACCTTTCGATGGGTACTACCCCAACATAACTAGTACCGGGCAACTCCGACCCCATGGAAAAATATCACGTTAAGTAATAACCGAGTTCTCTCTCTGGAACCAAACACGCTGAGCAGGTCTGGAATCTATATTTAATAGTTGGCACATATTGTATTTATTGCAATTTAAAATAATATAATAGGTAGAATACATAATATCAAGTTTGTATAAACGAATAATATTCTAATAGATATTCGCGATATATAAAATGAGTAATCATTTTAATTTTAATATAATATTAATTTTTCTTAAATGATATATATTTTTTGTAAAAGCATTATTATTTTAAACAAGGTATTTCATAAATATATCATTTAAAAAAAATCTAAATTTCTTATGTTGGCCTTTTTGCGTTAATTATCCAAAATTTTCTGATACCTGTAAAATAATCCGTTACAATCGCGCTTTCTTTTTACAACTTTGTACAATGATTGTGAAAAGAAAACGCCTCTCCAATGATTTTGACACTTCGGAAAAATCTTTTCTTGAGACATGGTGTGGCAGTCGATTTCTAGCAGCTCCTCATTAGTTCGCCGAGTGATTCTGATTAAATCTGAATATCATTTACATGAATCGATGCCTCCGAAAATAGTTTAAAGACCAATATTTTATATTATTTCAGAATCTCTTGTTATAACCTTTTCCAAATACCCTACATACACGAATATATTCATACTATGCTTCATCGATTATATTATATTGTTTCCACCAAATTCGAAAGGCATCTCTATCACCTCTAGCAGCTCCTTCAATATGTGGCGCATTGTTTTTCTTAAATATCAAGCTTTGAATGTGGCTATTGTACCTTGATTTATCGGGTGTAAGATGGATGTGGTATTCGGAGGTAAAGATACCACATCAACGGGAAATCAGTGCAATGAGTTTCAAGTTTTAGAGCTCAAATTTCCAATTCAATACTCTCTCACTATTTTTATTATTGGGCAGAGGCAGTTCATAAATACATTTTGTGTGATCTAAGCATTACGGTTCTTTGTCAAAAAACTGGCATTTTAAACTAAGTTTTTAGAATGACCTTTCATGTCATGAGGAGTTTCTGCGGATGCATTTCCGCCAAGAAGAAGAGTTAAACGATCATTTGCTCCTTTAAATCTATAAGTAGTCTGCTTCTCTATAGAAATATATATATATATATATAAAATTTTGGTATTCATTTTAAATAGAGATCCGTCTCATCTACATTAAAAAATAAATTTAGTGAATAATTTGCCCTCCAAAATTTCGCGGAACTCTTGGATAATTTTCAGCTGATTCTAAGTCTGCACTAGCCAATTTGCCAATCATTTTAGGAGTATGCAAGTTTAATCGTTTTTTTTAACGGATTAAACTATCCTTTGCTTCCTTTTCTTTGAATAGGGACTTAAAACAATTACCAACATTAATTTTGTGTTAAATTTATGTCTTCTATTCAATTGTTTAGTGTGGTGTTCAAGTCTATCATCAAAAAAATTTTGGTATATAAAATTCTTTACAATTAAAAAAAAGATCGCGATATAACGAATTTGCACTCGCCGAGGTCGCGATGAACGGGCGTTACCTGTATATCATTATCATCATCATCATTTGCCAGTCACAAGGCTCTCACTCGCTGAGGGCATGGACCTTACCAAACTCTCGCATGGTAGTCGAGGCCAAAGGAACCTGAGTCTCACACGTGACGTGAGGGCTCCCCTTTCGTGTCCATACCGCGGGGACCCAAGCCGTCTTGGTATGCGGTTTTTTGTAAAGAGTTTCTCTCTCTTGGCCATTGCTGGCATTGGACGTACATCTTCTACCATGTTGGTATCAGATTTTACCCTCTCGACTGTGTCCAGGCAAGTAGGAGGGGGTTTGCCTCGGTATTCGTATATTATCTTCTCTAAGGCGTTATCTACTTTTAACGAGTCACGAGTGACGAGTAGCGAGCGACCACACACACACGCACATCTATATAGATATACACAGGCATACATATGCACATCTGCCCAAAACGAGTCTCAAGTAGCCGGTCGCAAGTGATTATTAGCCCTGTCGCGGAATAGCAATCCTTTCATCATGGGAAAGACCTCGAAAGGGAAGAGGAGCGAAAGTATCGAGACTAGACCGATTATTGGTCAACAGATTAGGGTTTTCCTTCCCAGGGTATACTGGCTGTGTGGTGAGAAATCTGTTAGAGACCAGATTTATTTATACATTTAAGGATATGTGTACATATTACAATATATGTATTGTTTTTTTATAAAATAATATATTACATAAAAACTCAGTACGGCAATTAATCGAAATTGCTAAAAAAATCGTGTATATAATATTTTCTGACAAAACATTCTAATAAAATATATTTCGAATATATTGACTATTTATAAAGGGGTAAAACAATTGCATTTACAAAACCCTCGTGTCTGTGTTAGCGGTATTTCAAAACATGAACACATCGCCGTTTTCAGAATACGTCAAAACGGCGATAACTCTATTGCCGATTCACAGATGACGCATATGGAATCTGCATAACAATGAGCGGAGTGAACGCAGTTGATTGGCCACAGTGCGAATGATAAAACCGGACACTATCAGTTAGCTATTTCAGGTGACCGATTGCAGCGGTCGCCGTGGCCACAGTCGCTGCGAACAGACGTGGCCGGGCTTATTGGACTTAATATGATGAGTGACATGGTAATACCGACAATTTATCAGGCCTGTGAATAATTCAGCCGCTGGACAATGTTGCAAATTGGTGCTGATTTAAATATGGATGAGTGAATAATGAGCGATGGTGCTGATGGGTGCAACAGGGCATAGACCTCTCCAACAATTTACAGATATATTTTTTGTTCCTTAATATTTGTCATTTAACATTTAAAAATATAATTTAATATATACAAAATATTAAATGTATAAAACTCATAGAAAATGTTAAAAGTCTTGAATCGCAGTGTAAAGTTTGCGTGTCACCTACAAGTGGCGGCACTTGTCGATTGCGTTGACCTCTGCAAGGATCGACGTCGTGCTTCTTGTGCCGTTTGCTTGCTGATGCGAGTTAAATAAAATTTAAACCAGATTCAATTCAGCTAGTGTTATCCAAAATCAATTATTTTGTTTTATATTAAATGAAAAGTGTAGCCGAAGAAAATAGTCATGAATAATACGAAGAAAATAATTTCTATTCAATTTCTATGTAAATTACTGCTTATATTATGTAAAACGTTTCATTTCTTCGATTCTTATATCTCTACGATATATTTTGTGCATGTGCGAGGTTTAACTTTTTCAAGTCTGTTCAGTGTCGACCACACTCTGTTCTTTCATAAAGGTTCTAATTCATGAATTTTTAGGGGTTGAGTTAAACGTTGTTCTCATGAGGTGGGTGGTCAATCCAGCAATCAATTCTCTAGTCATTTTTTTTAGAGATGTTTATAGATCAGTTGATTGCAATTATTTTACAAAATACATTGGTTTATGTCATCAGGCTTGCAGATTATGTACATTTGTAAACACGTTTCATTCTCTCCGTGTTGATAATCAGTGGGGTTGAATTCTTCACAAGGAAAAAACTACTTAAGTCTGAATATGTTGCTCTTTGGTCATTTTAAGCCTTATATGAGCTGCTTTTTGCTGTAGTTTTTTTATCTTGCCCTTGCACATTTGCTTTCTTTTATCTCAGCGGACAGATATCATCTGCAAAGTATAAAAATCTTTCAATCAAGCTTTATACTAGAATATTACATGCAATATTAAAAAAAAACTCGTTATTAATAAATCATATACGTATACTTCCTCTCAATTGATAATGTTCAATTCATCTGATTAATAGGTTTAGAATTCCGTTATTATACAAACTATTAGATTTAGAAGCATCATATTAAGGAAGGCATATTTTTAAATCTTCTCACTTTGTATTTTTTTTATGCCTAAAAACTGCCATAAAACGAATAATGAGGATGGGGCTTTTTCTAGGGGCATCCAACTCTGGCCCGTCGTTATGGTGGTTTTTTTGTCAACCCAATATTTTTGCACCCAGGATGAAGCTGTGCCAGACAGGTCCGACAAAGTTCCATCCCTGGCATGGGGCCGGTTCAATCGGTACAACAAAAGCTGTTTTTTTCTTGAAACGCGTGATGTTAAAATATAATGCTAGAATTTCTTAGGAAAAGTTAGAAGGGAGAGGGAAAGTGGCTTTCCACAATCTCCACAAGTCGATGCAAAGCGAATAAATGTCCTGTTGTAAATTACACTGCTGGCCAGATTCATGTGTCCGATAGGGCCCTCCACTGGGAGACCCGCAGGAGAAGTGCCGCATCGGACAGCATAGTAGTAGGTCGTGACGCGCAGCATCCAGGTAAGGACAGGACCACAGAACGTGACTGTAATCCTAACAGACGTGCCCACACCGGCAATGTAGAGATGCTACAAGGCTTCGCTTTAGCCTTGAAGTTATACAGGTGGAAGAGATAGGTGGTCCGCCCTTTGGGGGAGGAATCCCACCTCTCCTACCACTGATCAAGAGCCGATTCGCGGACGCGTGATTTTAAAGTTGCCACAGATTTGGCCACGATTGGGCAAATTGTAGTGGCGCCGACGACAATAGAACTGTTTTTTTTAAAGCAAAAACTAACGGCCCTCAGCTGGATTTCAAGGTCGAGGCAAGAAAGGACGCCAGCAATGAAAATTAATAGTGAAGCCGTTGAAGAAGTGTGATAAGCGCGAGTGAGATTAAGAAGGGGCGGGCGCTGTCCCGATAAGAGGATTCTACTAATAAGTGTCACGAACAGCGGTGCGCCCAGCATCCAGCTGCGTACCCTACAATCCCACAGAAGATGAAATTATAGGAAAATAACCGCGATTTGTAACCTACACCCCATGTATTACATGCGATGCGAGTATGTAACAAAAAGTGACCGTGTTCATCCAGCAATACACCCAGGTAGTCTACTGATGGAGACATGTCTACCCAATACTCTTTGTATTTTTAGTGCTATAAATTATGCACTTCTCGTCTCTCGTAACAATTTACTTCGAGAGTCGTCGATTTTTGGTCATGGCTGATGGAATATGCAAGCATTAACACGCTGCATCCGATTCACCATCGGCTGAGTTTCAAAACCCTCCCAATCGCTAAAGGATGAAGATACTTAGTCGAATGAGCTAATCTAAGTATTTCTGCTAATTAATAAATGGAGAGTCCTTTATTTGTCTCCACTAAATCTCGTAGAGCATCGTTAGGCATTCAGCGATTTAGGCTCCCAGAGCTTGGTTCATTCAGTAATGAAAATTGCCCTATCAAAATCTGGCAAACCACTATCTGCATCGGCAACACTGTTAAATCGTAACACAAATGATTTTATGCAAACTGACGGCCGATTCACCATTTTGAAAATAAAATAAGAAATGTGCCGAATTTGAGTTTTTTTTATTCTATTTTGATGTTTTTTTTTGCTGAAACTGTTCAGAATAAACTGAACAATGGTTATTTTAAAAGTAAAAAGCAAAAAAAAATTCAAACCTGCACTCTCTATATGTATATAGAATCTATGTACGTTTGATATTATTACCTATATATCAACCCTTTCCACTCTGATAATTTTTGGTCGAATCCCTGTTCACATTTATTTTATTTTTACGAATATTTAAAGAATTTTCATTCGTGAAACATCCTATACACTTAAAATCAATAACAAATTATGGGGTTTAATTTAATTTTTTTTAAATTTAAATTAAACAAAACTTGGTTGTTTGCTTAAAAGAATATTTAGGGCCAATACGTCTGGCTTACGAAGTGAAAAAGGTTAACAAGCATAAAAAAAACATTTTATGTTATAACTTTGCATATCTTCCAACAATATTCTAGATCTATACCTTAATCACAATATGCTAAGCAAACCCTGGTAAGATCGCTCGACTGAGCGGGCGGAGACAGGGCATTCGGCGTAAGCAGCGGTGCGAGGAGGCCCCCGGGATGTTGGCCGGCAAGTGCATAGGTCAGGAGAGGGCCGAGCGGAAGTCCACCGGAGGACATGAATGAGGAGATAAATCAGGATGTGATGGGGCCGGTTCAGTGCGCAAGCCTCTGTGTGAGGGCGAGCAGTGCTCCGAACTCAGTCGCGAGACGCGGACGCGGCCCCAACTGCACTCGGGTTACGCCCCCCGGCCACGTGCGCAGCCTCGGTGACAAGGTGCATCCATGCAACTCGTGCGCCAAAACAGAGACGTATCAGTGACCACCTTCTCTGCTATTAAAGGATCAGACTGTACTTATTCGTGAGTATGAATAATATCAATTAATTAATATTTTTTTTTATATATATATATATTAAACAAAACAACAACAATGAATGACAAACAAAGAACATATTTTTATTAGTGACATCTGGAATGAAATTGTATGTCGGATACAATTGAAATGGTTTGAGGATTGGATACAATAAAAATTAACCAAATCTCACCATTACGAATTAACCATTCGCCTATGTATGGTTGTTATAGGGCATACCGAGCACATTTTCATTTATTTATGAACGTGTATTCAAACAGAATATAAAAAGTCTATTGTAAACAAATTAGCATATTTTCCATAGTTTACGTAAAATATTAGCAATCCCAATGGAATATAATTACAACAAAGTATACAAAGTTTATTTATTTACAGAAAACTTGACAGACTGGATATTTTTTCTTATAAAATTTACGTAAAATTTTGACAAAATCATTTCGATTTAATGCGATTGTAGCCATAGCCGCCACTGGCAGTTAATTGACTAAGAAAAAATAATTAAAATATTTTTTTAATTTACGTCTTAACCCTTACCACTTTTAGTCGAATCTATGAGTTGCTTTCGTTATATATTTTTTACAATTTTATTAAAAGAAATATTGAGTGGGAAAATGAATATCAGATTAAATAAAGGTTTTTTTTAATATTAAATAAAAAAAAACTTGGCCCACGGAGTAGAAAAGTTTAAACAAACAGCACCAAAATGAATAATCGGTAGCAAATTACGTATAGTTGTTTAGTCAGGACAGATATTTGATTATTTTATATTCATCTCAAATATCATCATCATTTTCCAGCAATTCGTTCAACCACGTATTGAGTCTTTAAGACGTTAAAAAAGGAGACGCTTTCTTATCTTCTTTGAACACAACGAATCAGTGGCTCAGGCTAATGTGTCCAGACAAATGAAATGGGATTATTATAGTTCAGAGTTATCCAACACGAGCCCCAGGAGTCATAAGTGGACTAGTTGGAGATTATCTGTTTGAAACTAGTTATTTATACATAAAATTATCACAAAAAAATACTTAAAATATATTTTCTTTCCACGTGAATAATAATTATACTAACAAAAACCCAATTAAAGATCAAATTCAGTTATTAGGGTGGATTTTATTATTTTTTATTTATAAGCCACAAAGAAAAAGATTGGATAATTAAGTTAGAAACCCTCTAAATATGCTTAAGCTTTTTTCTCATATTAACTTATGTATTATCAATTGATTTGACTTTATATTATTTTGTGCTTTACTCTTCATGATCCATTAATGTTTACGGTTATGACTAATAAATAATAACCAAAGGAATGGTTATAGCTTGCAAATTGCAACATTATGATTGATTGTTGACGCTGATCAAAATAACGATAGGCTAATGGATTTTCATCCACAAGTATACACTATAAGCTCACAAATAAATTATCATTTTCCTTTTGATATATTAGAACCAAACACTAATATGACGATTAATGTATACAACAAAAACGTTGTCATAAAATATCACCTAAAACGTTATTAATAAAATTTTCGCAAACTATTATTTATCTTATTAAATGAATAATAATAATATGAATACACCAGCGAATGGTTTATTCATACTTAACCCGAAGATGGCATTGATTGATGATGCTGAAACGATTAAAATTGATTTAATAGCCGAAACTCCTTTCATAGAAAATGATTGATAAGGTCAAATAGCAATAACAAATGTCAAGATGTTTGACTACATCTGGCTCGATTGTTTCATCAATTATATTAAAGGGCGGTGAATCATTGTATATTAGATTGCGCTAATTTTTTGTTATTTGATGGACTTATTTAAACATCCGACGTTGAACTTTTAACAATCAAATATTAAAGACTTGCTGAATTCTGAAATATAAATTTCTATTTATATGTTAACCTTAATATGATAAAATTTTATTAAAGATTTTATATATTTGACAAATAATTGATAAAAAATATTTATATTAGATGCGAGCCTTAAATACGAAAGGCTTGTATTGTTGAATAATAAAATATTATGTTATATAGATTATTTTACTAATGTAAACCATTGTTATTATTTATGGCTTGTAGATAACATGCATATTATTTCGATAATGCAAGTTAACTGCCACTGAGCTTAGTTAGTAATCGGATAAATGTCGGAAGAAAACTATGAATTCGGGGACTTTATTATAGCACTGCCTAGTGAGTATGTAAGAGGAAGAGACCATTACCTCCGCATATTTTATAAAAATATGTATGTAGGTAGTTTGGCGTTTTGGAATTTATTAATTTAATGCCATCTATCCTGCGTTGAATAAATAATTATAAACAAACAACATCAATTTCAATCAAATGAAATAATATTAAAAATATAGAATATTTATCGAATCTTTATATTGGTGAATTCCAAATTGCAACGCTTTGGAATCTTTCTGTAATGCCATCTATGCATCATAGTCATATATATAAATAACAGAATTTTCAACAACATATAAATTTAGATGATAATGAAAACTTCTGTTTTTATTTTCCATAATACTAGACAAAAAAAATATTTATGGATGCAAAAGTACATTGAAATTTAATATTTAGTCTATATATATTAATAAAACACAGAGCTGGTGAATATTAAGAAAAAAAAATCTCGTATGAAACCGTTCACTACAAAGGCGGACGAAGATACTTTCCACCACAATGTCAACGGTATCAGCGCCAGATTTTAATATTGGTACGAATGTGAAAAAGTTATTATGCCCACACATCGGCTACAAAACCTTGCGTATCTCATATTTCATGATAACCTCATAAAGCAGACAAATTCCCCGTGTACGGGATTCTGGTGTACGAATATGTTTTTTGTCAGGGGCTGACATACGGAATTCCAGTTAAGTTGGGGGAAATACGAAACTGACGAAAAATATACGTCGCCTCGGAGCCAGCTTTAAAATTTACACGAAAAGGCGTGGCGTTCGATGTCGTAAAATATTCATAGATTTTTTTTACAGGCCCAACCGCCTTCTCTCCCTTTAGTTCAGAATAAAAATTAAGGAATTAAGGGGGGAGTTGCTTGTTGGCGAGCTGAGAATTATTTTTCCTTTGAAAATTTCCCAACGAAAATTTATACATGCATGATGGTTTAATCTTATTAAACAACATGTCCCACTTATTTTGGCCCCGAAGCATTCATAAAATATATGGTGATCCGTAACATATTTTTGGGGTCGCATATACAGAAGGACTAATGCATACCACGTGTTAAGTACAAAATTTTATTAAATTATGAATATATGTATGATATTAAATATGTATGTACAATCAACGAGCAAGTGCGGTTATAATTTTCTTTTATAACACGATGCTGATGTTCTCTGATGTTTTTATGACACACACGTTAAAAATAATACATATGATAAAGTTCGCAGAAGAGAAAAAAAAATATATATATATTTGAATATCCTTCAATCATTTTAAATATAAAAATGGCCGTATTCCATTTGCCACCGATTCAAACGTAAACATCTTCAATATTTACTTTTAATTACAAACGTGTTGATTTATAATAAAATTAGGTTATTCCTGTCAATCTAATAAAAACGAGTTTATTTTCTGATTAACTTAAATTAAAAGTAAATGCTGGCAGAGGCACCTATCAAAATGTGAAAGGTGCCATTTCGTGGACTATAAAATTTTTAATCGCCGTGTCACCGAGGCATAACGAAACTTTGAATTAAAATTTAATTATAATTAAATTTTATTATCTTTTTAAGTTTGTGCCTTCGTTATAGCAGGCGAGGCCGAAGAACTATTCAATTATTCATCGCAAAACTTTCAGCGCATGCAACGAACATGCTTTAAAAATATTGGCTCAATTTTATGGAATTGCTGCTTTGTTTTAATAATGTTAAAACAATGGAACAATTTTAAACATTTACCATACGTAAACTTTTATTTATCTTATTTTAATTTTTGTCAAAATACATATCGTATATCAACAATTGAAACAATAATTAAATTTCAGACGAGTATTGAGATATTAATCCGAAACTTAAATTCAAATCAGATCTCGGTGTTCACAGCTTAATATACAGCGTTGACTTAAACAAATCTTTTAAAGATGCCAAGGTTATCGAAACACAACATCTTATTTTTTTTAAACGTGGTTATTCATTCTTTTTATTTCGTCTACATTTTCGACTAAACCATTCTGCGTGTATGCTATCTCAGGATCTGAAATGTTTTTAAAAGCCTCTGCGAAATGCAAATTTCTTTGTCTTGCCAATCTAAGAATCTTCACAGTTTTCAACGTCACATTATATATTCAAGACAGGGATAACTAAAAATTTTATAATTGAAATAATGTGACTCTGAATAAAATATATTTCATTACTTCGTCTACAGCGTCAGTTCAATATAAATTTTTGCCCTATTCGCAATTTTAAACATCTTAAATAATATTTATAGCCTTGTATAAATTAATATCTAGGTATTAATATACACATAACTTAATAAGCTTAATAATTGAAATGAAATATTATACTATCGTTTGAAGAATCGATACATATGCATTGTGTTAAGCTCAGCGATCGCCACCCGGTGATTAGTGATAATATCTCACTAAATAAAATAACAAGTAATAATTAAATAAATATATATGAATATCGTTCTTTAATATTATAAATTCTATGTCTGCGAATCTGACTCGATATTAAAGTTGTCAAACACTGATATTCTAGTTTTGAGCTCTTAGAATTGGCAAATGCATACATTCTCACTATACAAAATTAATAAAAAAAACTATGGACAAATGTCCTAGTTTTATAGTAAAAAATCAAACTTTCATGGATATTATTAAACACATCCATGATTTTACAAATTAGACATGTAATAAGGTCTAAAAGGTTGTCGACTATCTCTACTTTGTTTCAAACATTTGAAGATATCGTATAGGACAAATAAAGCTACACCTGTCAACCGTCTGAGAATGGATGAGTCGCCGAAGGATACATCAAGGTATAATAAATCTATCTCGATTATCAAAGTGACGCCAACTCCATACTAATAAATTCTATCTTTAACGTCTATTTTATTCAGTGCCGTTAATTAGAATTGCCGGAGAGCACTTTGTGTATGGAATCGTATTTCTGTGATTAATTATTCAATAGACGGCTCGATGGTGTTAATGAGTTAACGACGTTTCGCCAAATCACCATTGTCAAATTGAATCTAATTAAAAGCGTAAAAAAATCCAATTTAATTCTTTACATCTTTCATCTTTAGAATTTTATATGCGAAATTCGTTTCCGCGCTATATAAAGTCATAGCAAAATATAATGATGTTCCGTTTAATATTTGTGAAATATGGCTCTGGCACTCTGGTACATTTTATGAATTTAATCAAGCACAGCGGGGCCGGGACATCAAATATAAAATTAACAATTTCATGTAAAATTACTAGAGGAGATAATTTTGGCCATATCGCCAAAATAAATAAAGAAGAACATTGGAAAACATTTTTATGTAATTATTCGCCTATTACTTAGCCCGGCCTATGATTCTCTTTTGTGTCTTTTCCGATATATAATTTTATTTTGCTTCTCATATTCATCCTTAAGAGTCGTTTCTATGAAATAGACGACCTTTTATCTCTCCTTTGAGTAAATGATTATGTACACACGCGTGTACGTACGCGTCACACTCACAAAGGTTACTACTACATTTTTCTGGATGAAACGTGGAAACAGAATAATGAAATAAGACGTAAACAAATATCAGAATACCGTCTGTTTTATTTAACGTATCTATTTACGGGAAAACTCATTCCACATCTCTTGTTATTGATATATTTATTGAAATCGTAATATTAAATTTATATAGGACGTTCATAGGAATCGAAAAATTATTATCAGAAATGCATTTCAGCATTTTTTGTATTTAAAATAAATTTGGTGTAGTAAAATTACAAATGCTTGCATAATTTATGTTATGAATTTGCGTATATTGCTGTTTTAACTGCTTCTGCGTAAAATAATATTCTTTTTAAGCCATTTTGGGCAAACACATTATAATTACGCCTTTAATTTACATAATGTTTTTTTTATAAAATATTACTATGAAAATAGTACGATTCCCTTTTATTGTTGGTGTTTTTTATACATTTTATACACTATATAAATATACAATAATATTTACTATAGATTCGTATATACTACTCAAGAATCAAAGATTCAACAAAAAATAATCTACGTGAATACACTTAGATATGTAATGTTAGCTAAATGCTTGGGTCCCCCAAAATTACGATTTACCGAATGACGACAAAACCCAGGCTCCCAAAATGTACGGCATTTGTTGTCTGGTTATCTTTTATACCTCACATTATATTATTTATACACACAAATTACTACCTTTAAGTTTTCTATAATAAATATTTAGCGACATTAAATTTGGAGTTTAAAGTATATTGCTTTAATAACTACTTTGAGCCTATTTACATTAAATTCAGGTCAAATATTATGATTTAATTACATTTTGTGTGTATTAAATATTTTTTATTACTTATTTTATTTTATTATCTCTATGAAAATGCCTTTTATATCCTTATTTTTGATCATCAGCTGTTTTCCTGACATAAGTCATTCACACGTAATTTTATTCTTGCCGACAATAACTAGAAAGTAATACTATAGTTGTGAATATTTTTTAACATGAACAACGATAATTTATATAACTCACAAAAATGTTTAATGTTGATTATATTAAAAAAATATATAAAACAATTGCATCTAAAAACATTTGCTATACATTTGAGGAATATCTTATCCATTGGGAATGTTCGAGGTACATTTAAAGTAATGATTTTGATTTTTAAAAAAATTCATAAGAGCAAAGAAATAATAAAAAGTTAAGGATTATGTATTGCAGGCTGAAATCAAATTACAAATAACATCGGCCATATGAGAGACATACTTTAACTAGTCTTGCTACAATAGAAATGTAAAGCAAGAATAAATACCGAATAGATAAATTATTTATCACACACCGATTTATCTATAGCCTCGATTTAATTCCATCAGATTATCTTTTATTTAGCTCCATGCAGTACTATTTTTTGAGAAAAATAAATAAAATAGAAAGGAAGTAAGAAAATGTTATCAAGGAATAAAAGTTATTTTAAGAACATTAAAAGATAATTGAATAGACGAAGAAAGATATATTGTAGGAAAATACGAAGGAGTATATGTGTATTTGATATTGCGCTCATTAAGTATACTGAATATGAAGAGTTTATATATTAAAAAAATCTAAAGAGTTTTAGAAATAAAATAACTTTTATACGTGTAATAAAAAAAATCACCCACGCGAAGCTAGAATTAGCCGGCAAAGAGATCCGAAACCAATGCTAATACAAAATTTATATGTAGATTTATTCAATTTTTGGAATGTGTACAGCTTATTTATTTAAGCTTACAGCATAAATTATTATATTGATCATGAGAAAATATTAATTAATACTATTTAGACAGTTTTAATTAGTCGTGGAAAATTTAAAATAAGTAAACATATTTGCACATGGTATTGTTAAAACCAATTTAACTTAAATTATATAAGTTTGTAATTACAAAAACAAATTGAATGTCTACAACTCTGCTGCAAGATAAAAAGCACTTGTTTGACATATTTTATAATTATGAATTAAAATGGTGTTTTAAACTTGTTTGTTTTAACTCGTTACCTAGGTGGATTCCACGTCAAAAGCGTTTTTGTGTATGTCCGGTTCTCTTTTATTTATGACGTTCCTCAACGTACTTAGTTATAAGAACAGCTGTTGTGGATAATAAAATATGGCGTATCCTAGTGATCCAACGGCTAATGACTATTAAATATAAATATTCAAAAGACTGTTTAAACCATATTTTATATAATTTATTTTTTTACATTAACTATCCAGTATATGTTGAAGTTCAAATAATTAAAATTTCGGCTCAATATCTTGTTGTATAAGGTTGTGATTTTTTTGTAAAAAACGACGTTTACCAAATTTCGGTGAATTGGCCCCGTCTCAAAGCATGTTCGACCGCGATTCGCCCCGTAGGCAATGTGTTAAGACAGTAGTTCTTAACCGGTGCACCGCGGTGCACCGATGCACCGCGAGCTTATTGCAGGTGCACCGCGAAAAAATGGGTAAAACCGAAAAAGTAGTTGGCGAAATTATGAAAGTCGACGAAAGGGTTATTGTGATTTCGATTTAGTCGAATCGATCGCACATGTTGTCGCTGGCTATTTCACTCTCGCGTTTGAGATCCTTCAAAAACTCGCATATTTGAAAAACTTTGCATTTCTATGGAAGCTAAATATAAGTCTTTGCTTTTTCACACTGAAGTCAGGTGGTTATCTAGGGGTAAAGTTTTATCTAGATTCATAGCACTTAAGAATGAGTTACTAATTTTTTTTCGAAATGAAGGTATGGATGATTTTGTTAAACGTCTTCGGAATAATGATTGATATACTAAAGTAGCATATTTAGCAGATATTTTTAATTACTTAAATAACGTAAACACAAGCATTCAAGGAAAACACGAAAATTATTTGTTATCCATTGACAAATTGTCAGGATTTAGGAAAAAAATAACTCTTTGGAAAAATCGAATAATAGAAAAAAAAATAGATACGTTTCCTTCACTCAACGAAAACATTCCCGAGGAAGTTATTTCCGCGATAATAGATCATTTAACTTTATTAGAATAGTACCATTGTACACATTTTCCTTTTTAAACATAGAAAATCATGACCGGACACGAACCATTTGTTGAAGCAATTGATAACTGTATTGTGGATTTTCATACGCTGAAGAAGAAGAATTAGTCTCATTTTCGACTGACCGCACTCTAAAATTAAATTTTCCGAAATGACCATGGAGGACTTTTGGATTTCTGTCCAAGATGAATATCCAGTTCTTTACATGAAGGCAATGAAAATTTTGTTACAGTTTTCAACATCATATTTATGTAAGCTTGGTTTCTCAACAATAACTAATATGAAAACTAAAAAACGAGAAAGAATTGAGGGTGGCTATATCAAATATTCGACCGAATATTTCTGATATCTGCAAAAACCAACAAGCTCAGATTTTTGATTGATAATATAAATTACATTTTATTAAGCAGGGACGTCATTTTGGGTGGATAAGAGGCGGAAGGGAAATGACCCCCTTTCTAGATTTCCTTCACCTTCAAATATTAATACAAATATTTTTAATAAAACGCGTATAAATATAAAATTGTTTCTAAGGAAAAATTTACGAACCAAATTTATATTCAATATTAAACATTTTTTTTTATATAACTTAACTTAAAAAGAAAATATGTCAAAAAAATTGTATGTAATACTTTATTAAATAAATATGTAACAAAAATTATGTCCACATATTTTTTTGACCTCTTAATTATGGTGCACCGCCATTTTTTTCCATGACCAAAAGTGCACCGTGACTTCAAAAAGGTTAAGAACCACTGTGTTAAGATATAAAAACTAAAATTCTATTCATGATGCTGTACATATAATAGATGTAACGGATAATTTTCAATATTAAATCCAAAATTAAATGCACACACCCGTCGTAAGCTATTCGCAGAGAGCATTTGCATCAGCCTGTCGCCACTTTATCTCTCACTCGTCGCAGCTTGCCTTAATCGAATTAATGCAATAAACTGCGATGGACGCTGAAGGCATCCGCCGCAATCACAGCGTGCAACTGTCACACGGAGTAGAATGTAAATGAAGACATACAAATTGAAATAAAACCATAGATAATTGAATCATGCGATTCAAATTTCCCGCCAGCGCTGGATCTGATCGGCGTGATTGGACGCGCCGTGTAACAAAGCGTCCGCACATTCGCGCCTCCAATTACATTACACAGAAATTTAATTGTAACCCGGCTTTGTACAGAATTGTTTAATGTAAATCCGGCGCTTATTGTCGCGTGAAATCATTTCGACGCCGACGCCGCCCAGCCCCAAATCTTGGGACGCAACTCGTCCAGAATAAAACATAGGCCTCTTTGTTTGGACGAGCGGCGCGGCCGGCATCCCTAATTGGGATCAATCTATTGATCGGGTCGTTACGCTAACGTCGAGTCAAAGTTTGCACTTGTTAGCGGCTGCCAACTAATAAGTACACGGGGAGCGCGCGAATTTTAAATTAAACATTCCGGGAGGATCCCCCGGCGCCGGGAATCGGTTACACCAAATTGGCCGCCCTCAAATATTAATGCCGGGGATGAAATGCTAACGTGCGATAATCGACGGCAGCTCTCTCTTAATATGCCAATTTATGTTAATTGTGAACCGCGTATGTTGAGCGTCTTCTCATTTGTTTTGCAGCTCAGCTGTACGTCGTAACGCAAATATGGGCGGGAAAATTTGAAACGCTTGCATGTTTGATATTCAACTCTACTCCGGGGGTAGCGACATGAGCGAGATACGCCGAAGTTAATTTGTCTAGGTCAAATATTGTTATATTACTTCAAAGGTAATTAACTAGCAAATTTTATTATTTCATATTAATTTACACACCATTATCAAATATAATTGTTTAGCCACGGGTTAAAATATCGGAATTCGTTATAAATCGGTATTTGTTGCTTCTACATAATAAAATCACTAGTACGTATGTATTGTGTGATTTAAGTTTTCTCATTGATGTTGCTTAATCATTTAATCGGACTAGTCGTTTATTTAGCACAAATCTCAAGGAAGCTAAATCAAATGAAGTAACAAATACTAATTTATTTATAAATTGTACGATAAACACCATTTTTTGCAATCGGGAGAGTAAGTTAAATATAAAAATGTGTCAAAATATATGTACTTTTGTATTAACTCATTGCCTACGGGGGTTGTGGATTCTACGTCAAATCGTATGTTATGTATGTCCGGGGCGCGCATATCACACGCTAGCCGACACTACGCGTTTGATCGACTGTAACTTTAACAACGGTTGTAACCAATCTTACCTTGTAGGTAATACGCATATTATTTTGATAATGCAAGTTAACCGCGACTGAGCTAAATTAGTAGTCAGATAATTGTGCGACGTATTCAGGGAATTCTTTATGACACTAGCAAGGGGGTATGTAACAGGAACAGACCCATTACCTCTGCATGTTTTATAAAAATGTGTATATAGGTAGTTTGGCGCGTTGGAATTAATTAATTTTATGTCATCTATTCTTTGTTGAATAAATAAGCATAAAAACAAATAATATAAATTTCAATCTAACTGAAATAATATTCATAATTAACCGGTGCCGTGATTCGACACCAAGGTAAATATTAGTGTAATAGACTCATTCCCCTTGCATCTTTAGAATCTTTATCAAATTTGTATATGGGTGATTGGCGCTTTGTAATCTCTATGTTATCGCATTCATCCATAGTAGTCAAATAAATAAATAAATAAATGTGATACATAACATATTTCATTTATTTTGTTCCACGTTGCAACAAAAAATCGAGATTCCCTTGTTGGGGATTTCGTTTGCTCCACGTTTATTATGCAAAACTTCGCGATAGCTGACTAATCCATTACAACCACGCTTTACAGCACTCACTCGATCATAATCTTAATATCATTTTCATAATTTATGTGATCTTAATAACTTCTCTGAACAACCTTTTTCAAACATACACGACTGGGTGACTTCATCCACGCTTCATCGATGTTTCTGATAGCTATCATAACATTAAATTCTATCCATCAAATTTGTTTGTGCATCTTTATCACCTCCTTCAGTTTCTTCAATACGTTGGCATTTCATTTTCTTAAATTTTGAATTGGCTTTTTAATCTTACTATTAGGCCTTCTTGCTTGATCCACGAGATAGAAATCGTATTCAGAATTAAAAATATTAATTCAACGGAATAAAATCTCTAGTTCTAGAGGATGGCACATTTTCCAACACCAAGAGAATTCGAGATTCAACTCCAATACCCTAGAAATATCTGTCGAAGCCAATTAAAAAATAACGCGATATAACGAATCCGAACTTGACAAGACTTGATAAAAAAAATCGTTTTTTTTTTAATTAACAATTCATAAAATTCCTATTATTGTCACACTTTTGTTTTGTAGGAATAATTTATCTTGATGTATTAAGACATTAGTCTTAATATTTAATGCCCACTTTATTGTTTGCGCTTATGTAGTTATTAATATTAGTATGCTGAGTGGTTTCTTACTTCCCTAATAACAAGATTGTTCTGATGCCTCAGTCTCCGTATTCAACGGGCATGGCTATCTGCGATATTTCCTATTCCTAGATGAGTAAAAACAAGAAAGGTCGACATTTATAACATTGTTAATAAAAAAAAATATTATTTCTCTAAGTTAAATTTAATCCCCAAAATAGTAAAATTACGAAATTACATTTATTATATAATGTTATGAGAATTAATTTAAATAATAAGACTAGGAACTGCATAAACATATTTAAAATATATGGTAAATGTGCAATAAGCAATCATACAGTTGAAGACGATTTTTAAAGTAACTGTGCGTATATATATTAACACGATTTGAGTAAAAAAAATATAAAACGAAACTTTAATTAAATACATGTACGTTTATGTATATAGCTTTTCCCAAACTTAAACTCCGACAACTACAGTATCGCGGTAATCATCAAATTCCGTCACATACAACGCAACAAACCCCCGTGTAAATCACCCATCTGAATACGTCATAATGTAATTAAAGTGTTAAAGTTTAAGCAGATTTTATCTCGGAATTAGTATTTTAGTTACTACTAGTCACTGGCGTTAGTGACACAGCAGTGCCGAAAGTCTCAATTGTACCAAGACAATGGATAAGCCGAGGGGAGGGCTTAATGCACATGAAACAGTAATAACTTCGACAGACTAACTCCGAGAGCATTCAAACTAAAGTGACCTGGAACTCTATGCAAAATGTAATTAACCCTGTACCCATTATTACAACGTAAATACTTTTTCAACGCAACTTGAAAATCAGTATAACGCGTTCTTCGAGGTCTCATATTAATTTATTTTTAATTTTATTACAATGGAAGTATCGATAAAAATTGATCATAAAGCAATCGGTAATCAAATTAAAATCTATTAAGTAATAAACATTATCACTTAAAATTTACATTATATAATAAAATATTATTAAACCAGCAGTTTATAATGGCTGTTTGGACATGTAGTATTATGTTATGTCCAAGAATTTCCACACAATAAATCTATTCAAGAATTCAAAGCAAAGTTTCATACTATTTGTTACAAGCGTCGAGATACTGGAAAACTGATAAACTTCTCACGACGCAAACACTAAGCCATGTCAAAAAATACAAGTTAAGCATCACCATTTTAATATCTCGAGGCTATAGTCCGTTTATTATTTGACCTTATCTAATAACAGATAGATTAGATGATATTTAAAAACGAGAGTATAATTGAATCAAATAAATTCCATTTTTTGCGAATTCCGCAGGGGTCAAATTTAGAACCTTCATTATTTATTTTAATTAGAAATGATATTCATCGGGTCCTTAATTGTAAATTATCACTTTTCGCAGATGATTTAAATAATTTTCGATCCGTTACTTCAACGGAAGATGCCCTTTTGTTGCAGTTGAACATTGATTCGTTGCATGATTGGACAATATTAAATCACCGGTGACATTTTCTAGATCAAAGAAAACAATCGTTTTTAATTACATATTTGGGAACATAATTCTCCCCATTCAATCGTATATTAAAGAACTGGGTATTTTGTTTGACTCAGAGTTTAATTGTAGCTTACATGTCGAGAGTTGAGTGTTGTCGCCTGGTCTGATTATTATTGTTACAATCCACGTGATGACGGTTCGACTCCCTGGCTAAGACTGGCAACCTGACCGTATTCAAAGAGCCAAGATAACCTGGAGGACAACCGTCACAGTCCTGACATCTGGATTGAGACTGACTTGCCTCTGCTGAAGATCGCGTAGTGTCCTCCAGGTGACAAATACCCGCCTCAGGGTTAGCAGGCCATTTAAATAAATAAATATATAAAATAAAATGTATCGGACATATGTATGAGATCATCAAGAATGTTGTGCTTTGTCGTGAGAAATTCTCATAACATATATAGCACCTCAGTTATACCAATGCTATACGATACATTGGTTTGGAGCTTATTCAAATCAGGTTCCATTATATGGGCATCACATGATGGCTCGACTGATTAGAGAAAATCCAGAAGAAATTTCTAAAATGTCTCTACTTGGAGAAGTTTGTATTCTTCCCCAGATTATACCCCAGCGCACGGGCATAGGGCTGCCTGGGGTATGTAACGCTTAGGAAAAGAAAGTCGATCGACTTTGCAAAGCCTTTATTCTAGCTGTTGGTTGGCGCAGTACATAACCCCCTTGAACTGTGCGAGTTGCCCTTATGGGCGCTACCGATCTCGTTCGTGTGTGTTTTTTCTTTCGCCAAATGTGAGCACAATTGCTCTCGGAAACTCTCCGGTAACCAGAGCTATTACATTTGATGTTAAGTATCGCCATTACGTTGATCTTTTATATCTTACAATTTTTTTCTATTTTATATCATTCGATATTTTACCTTATTCTGTTGTTATTTTAACTATTTGTTATCTGTATACTTAATATTATTATATATTACTAAATTTTATTTATATTTTTAAAATATATCTGTTTTATTATTTTACTGTTCACGTTATCACGAATTGTTTTCTGTATATGTAAATAAAATAATAAAGCAAATTTTCGAATTGTTAACATGCAATGAATTGATGGAAACTATACAAAAACGTTAAAACATCAGGATTTTTTTCTTAGATCGCACCCGAGATTGCTAAAACAGCCTAGAATCCCCGTAATATCCTTCCGTGTCAAATTTTAATTCAAACCGCCCGTACGTGTTGAAATAATGACTGCAATCATTTCACCGCACGCTGGGAAAAATATTAACGCTTAGAGGGAAGAACAAAAAAAATAAGAAAAGTGCGAGCGTGATGTGAAAAATGAGCGGGACCAAGATAAAGCACAGCAAAACTTGGGCATTATCGCAATATATCTTTCGGGATGACGACGCATAGCGAATCAAGCATTCTCCAGCGGGACCGGGGGGGAGCAACTTAAAATTCCAGCGGAACGTGATGAAGAACCGAGATAAAGCCTCGGCGAGCACCTCTCCCTGCAGCAGCGCCGCTTTATCTCCGAGGCTCTCCGCTGCGGGAAACTTTTTTATCTCTTTGCTTTATTTAACGAGACGATCCGACCGTCAAAACAACCTTGCAAAGTCGGCGCTGGGACCCGGGACCGGGACCCCCGGTTTGTCTCGAAACTCGGCGGTTACACCCGTTCTCTTCCGAATCCGCCTCCAACTTCTCCTCCGGTAATCCTCCGGTGTTGCCCGCTCCCGAGTCTTTGCAAATTTAATGCCTCGCCATGTCTTGGCGCCGCTCACCGTTGACGTTTACAAGATTAATATTTCACACGTACTAAGAATAATGAAAATTTCGCGTAATTGACGGAAATCTCCTCGAGATATTTGAACACAATATTATTCGGCGTTCTCGCCGGATTACCGCGTTATCATCGAATACGTTCAATGGATTAGTATGCGCGTATTCATAACGCGTGTACACAAATATATTAACATTTCCTCATCCCACGAAATTACCAGATTACATAGGTAGCTATCACCTTTGAATTTTCCATATTTCGTATATAAATTATACACACTGCGTGCGATGCTAAATTTAATTCCTGCCACAACTAATGAGTGAAAATTTTGATACAAATCCATATGTTAACTAATTGGAAACGATGAATTAAAAAGAAAATCATACTTACATATATAATTAAAATCATTAAATAATTTTAATACACGTTAAACATATATTAATTAATGTTTTGAATGTTTGAAGACATAAAAAGACAAAAACCCAACAAAGCAATTTCTTGTGAGTGAAGTGTGCGAAAGAATCTCCTAGCTCAAGTCGTCAACTTTTCTTGAGTTAATTCGCTGTACATATCCCCTCTTTAGATCAAATAAATTTATCGTATAAAAATGATAGTATATTTCCCTATGATTTTAGATAATACGTCTATCATCTTCCGTAAAATTTAGGATAGCAAAGTATATGAATAATAACATAGTGTCATAATTTATATATAATATATATGTACATTTTATTTTATCAGTCGCCATTTGATAGAAAACAGAATTCTTTGACGAACAAAAAAACACCCGTTGGCATTCGCCTTTCTTCATTATCTATAATCTTGCGAAATCCAAATTCTTTGATGTTAATTGAGAAGTCGGTCGAGGATCCATTTCATCCTGTGGCGATAACAGATTGTTGTTTAAGTTTAATTAAGAATATCTTTGTTCATAAACAGGTTTGAACATATACAAATCCACATACGACTTTATGTATGTCACTCATAACTTTATCCTCTAAGCCTAATCGTGTACTTATATACTACACACACAGGTATATATTATTATAATATATAACAGTTAACATTTGAGTTGTGAAACAATTTTGTTGAAATACTCAAATTTCGAAATTGGGGCGAACCAGAGAAATATTTTTTCCCCGACGGACCATCCAAAGTATTACACGTCTGCAAAAAATGATTATTATTTATTAGGGTCGCGATCCTTGTAAGTTATCTTGAGCCATTCGGTTCGATTAGATGCCACTCTTAATGCTTCCCGCATGGTTGGTTGGTGCTGCGGTCATTTTTATGATGTCCGCCCATCTTGTACAGTAACGTCCTCGAGCTCTTTTCATTTCAACTTGTCCCTTTTACAGATCTCTGCCGATATTATATAAAAATAAATAATTTAACCATATTATTAATGATATTTTTAAATTGTAAACAATATCATCAGCGACACATTTTTAAATTTCGCACCTAAATTCCGAACCTTTCATGAAAATAATAAGAATATGAATGCCTTGCAGAACTATAACAGCAAATTTATTTTTGGTATTGTACAACTTTAATTTAACAGGATCGAAAAACTGGGGGAAATTGAACAAATTGAAATTATTTTTTTTGCTGTCACCCTCAGTCCAGTTACAACGCCGGCATAATATTCGCATTGTAGCTCTCTAGTGAGTTAACTGCGCTCGAGTGGTTAACAGTTTTTGAGGAAAACACGTCACATGCTATTTTTTTTAATATTTGAAAAAGCATAATCAGAAACGAAAATAGGAAACAAGTATTATTATATATAAAAACTAATGTAAAGATAAAGTGTTATGTACAAGTAAAGGCACAAAAAAGGAAAATAGTGAAAAAGCAGAGGAAAAATAAAAATTACAGAAAGCTATCTTAGCATGTAACATTGATATACTAGACACAGAAGAGAAGCAGCCGTTGGTAGCTTTAATATTTAATAGATAGAGAAGAAAAGAAGAAAAGCAATCTAAATGTTGCTAAGAAATTGATGATTTTTTAACTGTTTGAAGCTAAGTTGAAGATGATTGTTTTTAAATAGAAAACAGGAAGATCATGTAACAATGGATAATAGAGTATGAACATGTGCCAAATAGAAATAAAACAATATTTATTTTCGATTCAGTTATCGTTAAATATTTTTTTTCGGTTTTCGGTTTAGTTCCAGCTCAAAGCCCTGCTCTTGAAGACAATAGAACCAACAAATCCACCATTTTCCTATATAAGGTGTACCTTTTTTACTTAATATTCTCTAAAACGCATCCCTCATGTATAAATAGAATTATACGTACATTTACTTAATATTTTTTACACATTTTGTGTTAATAATATAAGTTTGTCTCGTTTTTATTTATTTATTTGATTACACTGGATGAAAGGCATAACAGAAAGATTCCAAAGCGTCATTCATCCAAACAATGGAAATGATTCTCTTACACTAAATTACCTCGAGTGTAGAACCACGACACAGGTTAATTTTAATATTATTTCAGTTGGATTGTAATTTATAATATTTGTTTTATAAATATTTATTCAACGAAGGATAGATGGCATTAAATTAATTAATTCCAACGCACCAAACTACCTACATAAATATTTTTTATAAAACCTGCGGAGGTAATGGGTATCTTCCTCTTACATACCCCCTGGTCAGTCTTATAAAGAATTCCCTGAATTCATAGTTTTCGTCGGACACCTATCCTACTACTAACTTCTCAGCTCAGTCACGGTTAACTTGCATTATCGAAATATATGTTGCTTACAAACCATAACACTGGCTAATTAAACTCGAATATGTCTAAAAGCAATACCCTGATATTTTCTTACATATAAATTTATATTGAAATGTTTAACGTATTTTCTGAATTTTATTTATATATAAAATTATTATGAATACTCCAGTTAAGTCTAAGCGATGATAGACAAGAGAGAAAATTAAGCTTCTTTCCATAGAAAATTAATTGTTAACATTGAAAATTTTCGAAACATCAGATATATTGTATCAAGTACATTTTCTAATTATATAGATGATTTTTAACGGGAATATTGATACCTCACATTAAACAAAATTACGTTTAAACGCCATAATTTGTAAATGTTTATAATTTATAACATCACACAATGCTATCTAACAAAAGAAATCTAAAATTGGAATTCTCCGTGTGTAATATATCGTTTCAATATGTATATATACGGTTTCATGAAACGTATGGAAATCGATAAATTCCAGATTGTTGCGGATTCCGAGACGGATATTATACTGTAACAAAAAATTCCTATGTACAAATATGTTTAATAAAATTTTGATACATAAATTATAACGTTGACGTTAACAATAGACCATAATGTTACACATATAATATACCATGCGCCTTTAATCTGAAATATTAATATGGGTATATCGTCTACCGAATTTTTCCCCCGACGAATAATCCTTGTATTCAATCATCCGAGATTCATTGGACGAGATAAAGTTCCGATATTTGATCTATTGCGAATATTTATTCGCAGCTATGATGACACAACACGCTTACAATTAATTACGATCGGTTCATATACACATTTAGCGTTGGCACGCCAGATTTCGGTCGAAATTAGCACTTTCGGTTGATTAGTTTCTGATTATATGAGAAAATATGACACGTTAACGATCCGGATAGTAATCCGCAATGATTTATATTATGCGTGAACAAGAGGGCGTGGATCTGCGTGGCGTGGCAGGGTTGCCACACTACACACAGGGCTGCCGCCGATCGAAACACATCACGGCTGATTAATTAGAACGATTAAATCGTAACGGCACCCTGGACATTCAAAAAATTAAAAGGAGAAAAAAAAAACAAAAACAGGAGTGATTAGTGTTCTCGTTAGTGTTTGCGTAACTGAAATGTTTTGACGTGGTTATGTTGGTATTTATATGGCGAATGGGCGTTGCGCGAGCCTTTATACCCTTTAATTACTTTTTTTTTATTTCATTGTTTATTTAGGTTAATTATTTAAGCCACCGTATCCCAATAGCAGCAAATATCACATAAAAATATTTTTTCTCGAGAAAATTTTAATTCAGCATTGTCGGGCAAAAATTTTATCCGAACTAAATAAAAAAATATATTATTTTTTCACAGATGCTAATATTTACCGACCAACGACAAGAAGAAATACATAAATGTGACGTTATTACACCATTAATATTAATTTACGAATGACTAATTCGTAACAATCAGCTAGTGTTAATCTAATTTATGGTGAAGCATGTGAATTTAACAGTTTTATATGTGTGAGGTCAACTTTACCTCATCATGAGGTCAGACATTTATTCAATATGGACTGCCATCTTAACATACACGTTCATCATGCTTTTTGGTGAGTAATTTCAATAAATAAACGAAAAATAGTTAAATATATTATATATAAATGATATGTAGGAAGCAGCGACGGTTTGAACGTAGTCAAAGTAAAATTACCAGAATTAGCTGATCTAAGACTTCCGACCACTCTATCCTGTACATATGAAATTGAAAACGATGAAATTTTCTCCATCAAGTGGTACAAAGAAGACTTGGAATTTTACAGATTTATGCCCAAACACAAGGTAACATATTTTTGGTCGTAATATCAAAAAGCTTTGTTTTAATTTATACTATTTAAATTAGCAGACTACTCTTTGAATGCAATACAAGTACTTTTATCCCACGCAAAGATAGGAATAACAAAGGATGGAAACAATATGAATTAGCATTGAACAATTTTAATTAAGTGAAATAGCCATCCAATTAGGCCAAAAACTATTGTTAAAACAGCGAAATCCTTTTTCGTATTGAATTTAAATGTTGAAATTTTCTAGTTGAATCCACGATTTTGTAATGCCTTATTTCTAATTTGATCATTTTAAAGACAAATATTCATAGAAATTATTATTTAGTTGTAATACTAATAAAATTCACCTACGTGATAAAAGAATTACGTAATAGCAAAGCAGAAAAATACACATTTTATCAATATTTGAATATGTGAATAAAATATTCTGTATAACATATACAGCAGCTCTTTATATGTCTGGTCAAAAATTTTAAAAATAATTATTTAATTCAATTTTTTCCACATATTTTACAAATTTCCCTTATTAGTCGCTCAAATGAGAAGAAAGATAATCTGAGAACCAACCGTGTAATACTTATATTAATAGTTCAAAGCAATAAAAACGGCGGAAACCACATAAAATGTGAACATTTTTTTAATGTTATAATATATTTAATATAAAACATTTTCGGCAGCAAAATGATATGAAAAAAAATGGTCGGGCGTTATCCTTAAAATATTGGTTATCTAGTCACGCTCGTAAAATATCAACGACAATATATTTTTTTATAACATACGTACATTACATAATATTTTACATGAAAGTGCGGTACTAGGGACTAACCCAGATAGTATCTTGCAGCTCTACGTGCTTATGGACAAAATACACAACTCACTAATGCAAATTTATGGAAACGTACGGATACATTTATTATACATTTTTTTTCTAATTGTAGCCAGAACTGATGCTGTTTCCTTTAGAGGGGGCGGTAGTTCGCCAGAGCGACGGAGATAATTATTGTTCGAATAAAAACTGTACCATCGTGCTGGAGGAGTTGCTGCCTTCAACTTCAAGAACATACACGTGCGAGGTTTCAACCGAAGGACCTGCTTTCAGAACCTACAGCGACTCAGCAAATATGACTGTGGCAGGTCAGGTATAGTATTATTAGTAAATAATATAATGTTCGATTGTAGTCTTAACATATAAATTTGATAAATATTTCTATAGCTCCGCCGTTGAAAGAGCCAGAGCTGGAAGGGCTTAAAGGATCATATTCAATAGGAGACATCTTAGATATATCTTGCAGGACTTCGCCATCATTGCCGCCAGCCAGTATAGACTTATTTATCAACGGAAATATAGTACGTAATAAAATTCTATACAAAAAAAACCATACACGTTTCGATTAATTAAAAAATGTTTAATTCGAAGATTATCCCAAAAGTACGAAATGTAGCCACCCTTATGTAAATCTGAGATAGGGGGAATGTAATTTAAAAAAAACCTAAAGGGGTAGATAGCACTTAGAAAAGAGTAATTTCCTAACAGAATATAATTTCCGTTTATGAAATTGGAATTCCATTTATATCTTATGTGTGGTATACATCCACATATGGATGTGTAAGAAATACCATGTTTAAAATTGACACTGAATATGTTTTTAAATCATATATTATTTTATTTTTTTATATGATTTAAATAATTGTAGGCTGGTGAAAAAATGTTATCGAGAACAGTGATGCCCGCTGAAACGAAGCTCTTCACTACGACGGCGCGCTTGAAATTCGTTTTAACCAAAGATCAATTCGTAGGAGGTATACTGCTGAAGGTGAGATGTCTTTCCACATTCGAATCGACGCCATCTTCGGCCAAATCAATTACAGGCAGCGCGACCCTGGGCGACTCGCAATTTATTCACAAACAAAAATTAGAATGGTCGAATTCATCGCGTGAGTATTCCGTTTAATCATTCAATTAGCAAATATCTACTCTAGATAGTGTCTAACTAAAAGTTTTTGTTTCCAGAAAAATTAAAATCTTCAGCGTTAATCTCGATCCCTATACTAATTACCCTTGTGCATGGTTTTGGTCGAATATATGCACATGTAAATATATAGTTTGTAATTAAAATTGTGATCAATGGCTTATATGAATATATAGATAAAAAAATTCAATTTGGCACACCATTTTCATATGTAAATTTATCACTTTTTATATAAATGTGTACGTACAAATATTATACATAAATTATTTATTTATTTTAAGCAATAACTAAGCTATTAAAAAAATCGTATTAAATAAATATGTTGTTATATCAACAATCATATCTTTTATAATAATAAAAAAAACTATTTTTTTATTGAAAACGGTCATTGACTACACTCGCATACGTGCATATATTACATTTTTATTAAAATATACATTGAGCGCAATTAAATTTTGCAAATATTCAACATTAAGCTCCACTTAATATTAATCACATGTTAACTGATTTTATTTCGATTATCTTCAAAAGAAATCCAGAGATTTCTGACTGTCAAGTTATTTGAAATAGTACTTTTTTTAATAATACGACACAAAATAGGTTATGATTTTTTTAAACTTGTAGGAAGTTCTAAAAAATTATATTCAAACTGAAAACCCAAAACAAAAATTGTATACTCATCGATTCATCTTGTGAAATTACGAATCAATTTAACGCGTAAATGACACGCACACTCCCCGATGTCCCGCCGTAGACTGTAGACACGCAGGTAGACCGACCGCTAAATTCTCGCGACACATGTTACTAGTATACGTTTCACTCGCACTTGTCATATCGTACCGGATGCGAGCAAGAAAAAACTTCGCGCCCGTTGCTACAGAAGCGAATATCGTCGTTTTTTAATTATTTTTTTCGCAATTACGGACAATAGAGTTCAATGATTATTTATAATATTTATTCCTCAGACTTTTTTAGGCAAGTAAAAAAAGTTTGTGATATGTAGGATTTATATTAAAAGTGTTTTTCGATAAAAATCTTTAGGTCCCAAATATATCCCATCGGCACGGCTAAGTTAATAAAAATGATCAAAAAAAATATTATATCAAACGGAATTTTATTATTAATCTTGCACGTCAATAAATAAGAAAATTCATATTTTTCGCCAACTCGCGAATTTCAATAGCGCTCCCTGTATATAATTAATAGTTGGTTATGGGGTATTTATTTTATATGCCAAATATATTAAACCAAAGATGTGTATATTCTATTATTATTAATTAATTAAGTTTATTAATTATCGTCATTGTTTTAAATTAACATATTATATGTACATGTGTATATTGTTCCTACTAATACTTTTATAATTGTTTGTATTTCGATCGTAAAAATATGCCTATAAAAGATTATGTAATGAAATGTAAATAATATATTGTACTATTATAAATGGTGCGTATAATTTATTATCCCTTTCATATAAAATATTGAAATATATTTTTTGTGCGAAAATCCAATTTCAACTTGCCAACATGTAAATTGAAAGAAACAATATTTTTTTACCAATTTTGGCTGCGATCAGCCGATGTCTAGACCAAATAATATAATCAAGGTGATTTTCAATAGGTTCAACAATCTGGAAAAAATAACCACAATGCAAAGAAAATGAATAATCCCGATTGTCATATTGGATGTAAAAAATTAAGCAATTGTAGTAATTTCATCAAGAAAAATAATATCACCTCAGTAAAAATTGTAGAATTAAAACGATTCTCAATATAAAATTATACAAAGACTGAGATTATATTATAAAAAATATTACTTTATAAATCTTTATAAACGCAAAAGCTTGAAAAGCTCAAAAACGCATTGTTGGTTTTATATACTTAATTAAAAATCATAATTTATATTGTTGAAACAAAAAAAACTTGCTGCTTTCTTATCAGACCGCATTGCACCGTTACACTGAACAGCGCCATTGGGAAATCTTTTGTTGCACTGCACAAGAATAACCAATAAAATGGTGACTTTCCATTTTCATAAATTTTCATTCCGCGCAACTACAACATATACGCAATACAAAATATAACAAATCACTACATAAACACAAGACAAAAATGTAATACACGTTTTAAACGCGACAGTGTAAATTAACATGAATTACCACATTGTTTAACAGAGAGTCGAGATTATGTTTAATTATGACATAAACGATTTAACCGCCACGTGTTGAGAGTGTTTGACATATACATACACAAGAATATATTTGATTCATTTTGATATCATCATAGCTGAACTAAGGCTCTTGCTATGCGGTGCGTAACGAGGGAATTGTTGAAAGACAGTAAAGTTTTACCACCTGAGACCGTCTGTCGTAAAATAAGCACACCGGTTTCAGAATTACCGGCTGCATCACTTTAGTGCAAATTTACTATTTATCGTCTAGGGACATTATGTAATTTATACGAGAGTCTGTGTAAAAATCTGTGTAAAACAACCGTTTACGGTAGTTTGAATTTTAAAAATATACATAAGTGATGAAGTAAGATGGCAGGAGTTGACTTGCCTTGAATAAATATTTTATTACATCAATATTTAAAGAAATATCTTACAAAAATGAAAATGCTATACATATTAGCATTAATAAAAAAAACATTCACTATTTTAACTAACCTAAATTTTTAATAAATATATTAAAAAAAACGTTAATGTTATATTTTGATTACATGTAGTTTCTGTTAAAATTTGTCGTCTTCGGTTATTTGATTCTGTTCTATTTATGTGGACGTTTGATCTAATAAAATATATTTATTACTAATATTTTGTTTCAACCGGATATGGCTCTACCCCAATAAAATCATGCCAATATTTTTCAAAACGAATTATCTCCGTAAACATCAAGTCATTTTTCCTATCGGATTACCTCGAAGAAAAAGGTGTAAGCGAATGCCAAGAATAATAAAACAAACGACAAATTATTATTGTGTGAGATTATCATGATATACATTTTGTCAGTGGGAAGCAGATATTTAAAAGATCATTTATTCATCGTGTCCAAAAATTAAAGAATATCCCTTTATTAAATATTATTAAAATATTTTTTGCATTACATATGTAAGCGAAAATAATAAAAATGACATATGTGCATTTAAAAATTATTATAGTGATATTTTATTTAAAATGTCTATGCAGTGTTACATATATTTGTAACCGATATGATTTTCTCATTGCAGTACATTTGTCGTTCGTACATACACCAAAACAAATACATGTTATTACACTTCAACAATTTCCTTATCAAGGCCTCCTCGCATCTCCGCGATTCCCTAAACAAAGGGATTTATAATTTCGTTAGAGTTTTTTTTTCTCTTTTGCTCCAAGGTTATTCGTGAAACACGTACGGTGTAAGTTAGAGCTCCTCGTTTCATGCAAGGTAATCTTTGAAAAAATGGTCGCTCCCCTATCGCGACACCAGTACATTGTTAGACAGATATCGCCGAATGACGACGGCGCGAAAAAGCTCTGGGGGAATGAGCTTTTATTTTCCTTTGTTTACAGCTGCCTGGAGTGAGGCTAACCAGGGCTCGACCGAGAGAGCTTTCAGCCAGATTGTCCTACAGGGAGCCGTGCTAAACTTGTTCCCCTCAATGTATGCCCGCCACGCTTAAGCAACCATGGACACTGTGTATAGCAGTTCCTAGTTTTACATTTAAAATCGTATGCACTTTGGACATACTAAAACACTTCATCAAAGTGAAAAAATGATTCAGATAAATAATATCCATCGCAATAATTAATATATATGATAACATTTTTCAGCAATTTCTTATTGATATATAGGCTACGTATCAACGTAAACTTAAAAAAACATTATTTTGCTGAAACATCGAAAATCATGCGTAACAAACGTAATCAGATGACGAATTAAACGAGCCAAGAAATACTCGATATCAAACACCATTCCTACGTTGTTCACAATGCGAAATCTGATTCTGAGAAAATAGCAACGTTCTCGTAATCAGTATAATTAAATATCACGCCAACGAGAGTTGCACATCTAATCACGAGAGCAAAATCACTACGTCTCCCCCTATATCCCTCGCAATCCCCATTTTAGATAATGTAATAGAGAAGATGGAAACAATAGAGTAAAATTAGTCTCGATCTTATTGTTGCATTGCGAGCAATTGAGACTTATCAGTCGAACAAAGCTTTTCGCGATACAATTTCTCGTACAGCAGTACTGTTATCAACATAATAAATGACCATCACTTTAAGCAAGTTTTTTATCTTAATTTTATTTTATAGATATATATTATTATCGGGACAAAAGCAGACGAAAAAAGCGTTACACTTATACAAAAGTTATAGTGTGGGAACTTCAAAAATATTTCACGTTAAATATTTTAACCGAGAACAATTCTTTAGTACACGTTTTCGCCTTGTGCAAAAACAGTGATGAAAAGTAAAGTGATTAAAGAGCCCGGTGTTATTTGTGGACTAATTTCCCCTCGCAAATTCGTCTTTAACAAGCCGAGAAGAAACGACATCCGAAACCAAACAGACGATGTGTACTTTAAATTAAAAATTGCATCACGTCGTAACACAAAATGGCGTTCGTTCTCCTTGACATTCAAACAAAGCAAATTAATTTCAAAGTGGCACTTATAGTTCTAGCGCGCGTGAAGAACGAAGTTGAGGGAGATAGGCGCGCACAAACGTACATACACCAGACATATATTAAATATATTATCCACATATTAATATTAGCTATATAATAAAATCAATTTAGTTGAATGTAGAATACTCTCTCGTCTAAATACACCAACGATAATCAGTACAGCTTCCATTATAATATCCTTTAACTATTGCAATTTTTTAATAATGATTGATTATATAACAATAATTAATTACTCAAGATATTTATATCATTAGGGTATGCGATAAATCAAAAATTTTAAGATGGCTTTTTAATAATGACACCGCCAGTTTATTTTCGTAAGTTAATTTTCAAGTCTTTCAAAGTGAAGACATGACTTCATTGTTTCTGAAAAAAGGTAACAAAAAAAGGTTGACCCGTGAAATTAAAAAAGGCAAAGGGCCGCCGTCCCTCCCACCCTCATACCTTCCCCCACCAGACCGTCTCTTATGACGAGGGTTCGTGATGGAAGTGGCTCGCGAGACACAGTTTACGAGCGTAGTTAACGCGTACTGCACTTGCGTACGCTCGAGATACGCTAATCGCTCTATGTGTCACAGCGTTTGCGTAAAAAGTGCGACTCATTCAATTTGAGGCTGACTTTACGCTAATTAGGGTGGGGTGACCACGCCTCGAGACATTATACCGGGATTGTCTTGTCATAGTTGCATAGTCATTCGAATTTCTCCAGTGCGTATTTGTATCTGCTTGCACATGATGGACTTTTGTTTATTACATTATTAAATTTTATAGTTAATTTTATCCATTCTAGTAAGATTATAAATTCCATAATTCCTCAAAGGGCTTTATTCCAATTTGGCTATTTCAATCATTATTACATGAATAAATAAATTAACA
>JAGXCT010037097.1:0-13673 GCA_022495035.1 Philopotamus ludificatus | reverse complement strand
TTGTGTCAGCGCTTTTTCCTATCTTTGAAGAACTTCTAATAAGCTTATTTTTGATGTGGCGTTTAGCTCATTCAGTAATTCTTTCATTATCTGCTCTATATTAAAAAACGTCGTCAATGGCGAAATCTCGTACATTTATGTTAACCATTTAAAAAACATCTAAATGTACAATATATGTTACAAATGTGTTAAAAGTTAACGCTCTAATTTAATTAGCATGTATACACTATGAGTATGAAAGCTGCAACACAACCTCAACCACACATTCTCGTGGTTGACAAATCTGTCTTCTAAATGTCCGTGTGTGTTAAAAACAAAACCAACCGCGGTTTGCTACATTCAATTATGCGTACAGCCATTAAACATTAAAAAGTAGCTGACAATTTCGATTTTCAATAATATTTTATTGTAGTAGTTTTCATGCGGAAGAAAACAAATCAATTTACAGTAAAATAGAATATCTTATTATATAAGAGAATTCCCGGAATAATGCGGATAAAAAATTCAGTCGCCCCAGATATACGACAAGGTAATGGAGAATCAATGTTTTATAAAAAAAAAATCGATTGCAACTCTTGCTACACCCAGAAAACTATTAAATATACTATACCATAATAATTTATTATTAACAAATAATTATTTTTATTTTAACATTGTTATATGTGTGTCAAAACACACTTTATCTTGTAAATTTTGATATTCTATTGCATAAGTAAAAAAACACTTATTATCGCTAGTGCCTATTTTCCGAGACGGATTTGATAATAATACATTTGAAATGTTCTGAGACTGTGAGCATCACGTCACGGTTATATGGCTTTAGATGCCATCTTCAATAAATTGACGGAGACCTCCAAAAATAGAATTATGGCGACGGTGGCACGGCGACGGAGGCGTGTAAATCTGAATCGAGATGTATTATTGCCTTAATAAACAGGAGACGGTATATCAGCCCTTTATGAGCCATGTCCTGGATTTGAGGCTTCTCACTTTCTTCCGCGGGGGCTTACGCCACGAGGTGATAAATATGGAGGCCGGCCGTCTGCGCCAGTATATTCCAGCGATCATTAGCTTCTCATATGAATTATGACAGTGATTTAGTAGCGGCGAAGCTTTCCGAGCCACGGCCAAAGGTATTATTTAGCCCGGGGGAAAAAATCATCGGAAGAAAATTTTCTCCGATATGACGTAAATTAACATTTTCGCTGTGGGGGATCTCGTCGAGTACAATAACTCAACTCTGTAGAAATTGAATTATTCCACGGTAACATAGTTTTACTGCTTTGTCCGTAAAAAGAAAATATTTATATATGTATTTAAAAATAATATGTATATATAAATACACGTATAATACAATTTTATCTATAATAGCTTACGTAATAATTCGTTCATATAATCAATGTATTATTATAGAGTTTAAAATGCTTAGGTTTAGTTGAGCTTTATCGAAGATAATGAAATTGCTTTGTGTCACAATTTTAATCTTTTAAAAATATTTTTCATGTTCATTGCGACGTTGTTATTAGTTTTAATATTATTCGGCGGGAAAGTTGCGCTATACATATAATACTTTCGCAAACAATTTAAAGTTTTGTGATAACCGTGCGGTATGAAACTTGCGCTTATATAAAAATAAACAGGTTTGTAGCAATTGACAAAACGACATTTCATCGAAAAACTAATTACTTTCTAGAACCAAGCACAAATGAAACCCTGACAAGTTGACTAATGATGAAACAGATGCGACAGAAAATATGAATATACAATTCAAGTAGCGAACAAAGATCAAGAGTAGGTCGCGGTGATTAGCTGATCTATCTGGATCCCGGGGGTGATATTCGAGTGTTTGATCCTGATCACACCGCTCGGGAATCGGGAAGACCTTATATCTGACAGAGATTCAGGAAGCGTGAAATCACCCTCGTGTCGACACTTAGAAGAAATTCTCGTCCATACCTATTAAAATCTCGACTCCAGATTATTTTGATGGACGATTAATCTTAGCAGCCGTTTTGAATAATGATCGTTGGCATATTCCGGAAATGTAATAATGCCGTTCGCTGACCGATTCGACCGAGCACAATCTCGAAATATACAATATAGATATTTCCTTTGGCGAATGCATTCCATCGAATTGAACATCACATTCGTGCGCTATATATTAATATCACACAAAGGGGTCATCAATTATCCATCGCTGAAATCAAAACAATCATGATTTGGTAAATTGATTTTTTATTTTAAAATAAACCTTGGGTTAAAATAACTACATATATAAGCATGTTAAAAATTAAGTAATAAATTAATTTGGAAAATTGTTGTATATATTATATTAATCCATTGCCTACGGGGGGACGTAGCATACTACTCGCTAGCGTTTACACTGCAATTACGCGTTTGATCGGCTGTAACTTTAACATTTTGTTTTCTAAAATATTATTTTGGTTTGATATTTAATATAATTTAATTGCTACAACAATACAAAGTATAATTCAGACCTTGACGACATTTTGGGCAAATGCGGCAAGTGCATATAAAACCATTTATTCAACATATTTTATGGATTTTTTTCAAGAAGGAGCGTGTTCAGAAATAGCCGATCTTTGTCGACAATTTATTAATATTTACTGCATAATAAAAACCATTAATGTATTTATTTATTTATTACACAGTTATGTTTTTTTGTTTTTTCGTCACCCGATACTGTATGTTTATTTTTTGATAAATAAATTCTTACTGATATTGCATCGTAATTGATCTCTTTTGTTTATGACGTTCCTCAACATTCTTAGCAAAAAAACAGCTGCTGTGGATAATAAAATGTATGGCCTATCCTAGTGATCCAAAGGCTAATGACTTTGAAATTTTAAACACATAAATACAGTAAACAACCCTATAACGTCCAAATAGGGTTCACGTTATAGGGGGGTAATTTTATTTTTTGTTTGAAGGAGATCAGTGCATCAAACATTTTAATTTTTCTTTCTTTTTACATTTTCACTTGTTTATCAGCGCAAATGACTTGACTCGCGCCATGAGCCATATCCTTTCGTATTTTGGCTGACGAAATCTTCCTGCAACTTGCGGGCAGGGAAGATCAACGAAACATTTTATTAGTTAATTTTATAAAATTATAAAATATTTTTATGAAAATTCTATATAGCGTTTTAAAATATGTACGTTATAGAGGTTTTGACGTTATAGGAAAAAAAATCCGTAAACGTTATAGGGGGGACGTTATAGGAGAGGACGTTATAGGGGGGTTTACTGTATTCAAAAGACTATGTTCAAACCATATTTAATATATATTTCAATTCGGCTCGTTTCCAAAAAGTATGGTGACCCCTGTTATAAGATATTCATTTTATTTTGCATTTACTGTTCAGTAAATGTTGAAGTTCTAAGAGTTAAATTAAAATAAAAACTGCATTAAAATGTAACACATTTCTACGCGATAAAGCTAAATAAACCCATCCCCAAATGAAATGAAGCTTTCCAACTGACCACATAATTAGAATACACTGTGCTCAATTATAAAGGAAATATGAAACGTACTATAAACTTACAAGCACATGTACCTGCAGATTATTTGTGCAAATAGTATATGAGGAAATCCTAAAACAACAAAAATATAATTTAATCTATAGTTAAAAATTATCAGAAAACAACTTTAAAGCTGGAAGGCAGCAGCAAACGGGAGGATGTTTTGATGAAAATATAATTAAAAACGTATGATGTATACTTTGTTTTAATACATTTTAACGCTATTTTCGAAAAAAAATTAGAACTCATCTCATTTGGGAGTTATAAATACGGATAAATTAGTTTTTATATTCCTTGATTTTGTATGAATTCCATATCATATAAATAAATAACATAAACATATTTTTTAGAATACGTTTTCACTCATGGCGATGGAGCATAACAGCGGTGACCGTTTGCTTCCTACTTTTTACGAGTTTCCGGTTAATGTTTAAAATAATTGAAAATACGAGTATATTATTGTTAAATATAAAAGAACAAATACCAATATCTATGTTTGGGGTAAGCTTAGTCCTTACTTACACTATACAATTATGATTATTCATAGATTTGATAACCACACTTCACAAATACCCAATGATGTCAAGAAAATACTCGACAGTGTAGACTGGTGCTGCTCTTCGAGCTATAAAGCCAATTGGTTTTAGTTTATTTTGAACCGTCGCGTTTTACAGCAATTGCCATCGACTCCTGTAAACTTTGCCCATCCGACAAAATCGCCGGTATCTCGAGAGACAAGCGCAAATACCGCATCGGACCAGAATCCCTCGAGTGTCTGGCCGGCTCCCCCCAGATGAAAATAATATAATGGCGGGGGCGCAAAGTGCGGTTGTTTGCCATCAGCAGCGACATATTTAAGTTAATAGGGGGCGGTGGTCCCTTGACCTCGGTGTCTTTCATAACGCGCGGACCTCCATTGTCGGCAAGTTGGCCCGTAAAAATGTCACTCTGCTTACCCTCGTAAACGAAGCGCCAGTGTTTGCCAGTAACCGAATGTTTATACGGCAGTTCGGGGTTGTTGCGCCGCGGGGTCACTTTACAACCCCAGTCCCTCGCCCCGTGGGAAGGCCATTACCGTAAAAAATCACACCCCGTGCCCGCCTCCTCGTCCGCACATTACACACCCGGTAACAAAGGAATTCAATTATCGATGCCTTGCATTTGGCATATATGCGCTCGGTGCTAGAATGCAATTAATGCATTTCTCGCCGAGCCACTTTTTATGGACGGGGGGTCCGTTCGCCCAAACGACTCATATAATCGGATTAATTTGCGAACGAATTTTATTATAGCACTAAACTAAAATTTACGGGGATCGATGCAATTTGCGATGAAAATAAAAATATTTCGCTATACAGAAAAAATACGCATAAATTTTGAATAAATACATAAAATACAGATAGAAACACAAATAAATGCACGGAAAGCATTGGAATCACCATAGATCGTCTGATCCTAATATATCTCCAAAATGGAACAATAGCCCATCTTGGGCAATCAAAGTTCACAGAAAAAGCATTATATATTAATATATTACTGCAATGCAGTTCCTTACTCGATTATACTCCTAAATCATAATGCGTATTAAAGAGTTAAAGAGCAATATATAAAAAAATCTGTTACGTCGAATTATGGAAATTATATTTTTTTATATAACTTAACGTAGATATTTTCTTATTTATCAAATATTACAATAAGTCTTTCAATTATTTTAATAATAATAATAATTCAATGTTATATTAAGCCTGTTCTCATAATATCGGTAGGTTTTGAAGAAAAGAAGAATGGGGGGAGAGGGTAGGATAAAACTCCGAAATTTATTTTAGCGAAATTAAAGTAAATCTCTACTGGTGGTTCTTGCATTGGAATATTTCTGAAAATAGTGCATGAGATTGCTTATATTACATTCCGATCTTTGTGTGAAAATAACAAATTGTTTTTGTGTTATTGAGACTCCGGTAAATTGTTCATTCCTGATATACGTTTTAGTAATTGGCCTCACTTACTAGAATAACGATTTTTCCATCAATTAGATTATTGATTTTTCTATTACCACCCCTAATTGATGTTATATGAAAAATAAAGCACTTCCATCACGCAACCTTCTTTTAATTCTTTGCATAGAAATCTATTTCTTTAATAAAATCTTACATAATTAAAATACGTCTTTATGACACTTCTGTACGACAGTTGATGTTTTTCTTATCCGATCTTAAATCATCTATGATAAAAATTTGAATAAAAAAATATTTGGCACAAATTATTTATAGTATCTAAATAATTCTGGTACTTTTTAAACGAATTGTATTTTAAAAATACTGTATGGTTTATTAACAGTAAGATTTTGCATTTAAAATAAAGTAGAATAGCAATCGAATTCTAGAGCTAGTGTAAAAACAAAATCATCAATAAAAAATACTATAAGGGCCAATAAACTTGGTCAGTTTAAGAACGATCACCACGACAAAAATCATAATTTCCTGTAGCTAACAATTCTTTATGATTATGTATGTAAGCGTTATTAAGCTAAAAGAGTATGTATTAAATATATGATATTGATATCTAAAAAAATCTTATAGGGTATATTTTGACCTAAGTATTGTATTCTACTATATACAATAATACCAATACATATTTAAATACGTATATGTGTATATGATTAATTAAACTAAGATGATTTATTTAGAATTATTCATTTAAAAAAAAATGAACAACTATTATAGAATAGAAAAAAAATCGCATACAGACTCGAAGCTTGGTTAAAGCGAAATGAAAAAGAAATTCTTTTCAGATATTTCTCCGGATAAAATACCAATCTGAAAGAACACGAATCCGCTGAAATTCAAAGGTGACATCAAAGAAATCAGAGAATCTATTACGAAAATATTCCCGAAAACGAAGAGGCGTTCATATTGGTTTATTTTATTTTTTTATAATAAAATAACTCGATATTATACTAGATATTTTAATATGCATAATTCAATTACGCATATATTATATATTTAATACGAATCCAAAGCGTTAAAAAATGTGAAAGTTTTAGCTCAAGAAAATAAATTATGAAGTCTGCCAACAGCATTTCATTAGGGGTAATGCAATCAGCGAATCCTTTACGCCCTTAAATACTCGTAAACGGCCCTTTACGCCTTATCTTAATTGTTTTGTAGACAGAATTAGGATTAAGCCAATTGAATAATAATGATTATGAAAATTTGTGGAGTGTCCATAATTGATATTGAAAATTGGATATTAACAAACCGTTAAACCTTCTACGCTAAAAGGTTAAAATTAATTATTCGTGAAAAATTATTTAATTTGACATGCAATGAAAATGCAATAAAATATAGATATATAATCAATAATTATTAATTTGCTTACTGATCGCTGTTTTCCCTGCATAGCTCTGGATACACTTACCTTTGCTGCAATCGTTCTTCCATTTTCAACAGCCAATCGCAACACTGAATAGAAACATTCAAATGAAATTGTTGTTAAAACACATGAATATCAATTTTTATAAGAAGCGATTGTTAGCTATTAATTAAATATTATCAAGATTACTTAAATTGTTCTTACCTGCACATTGTAAAAATAGTGAGAGAGATTTTTATTACTATTCACATCACAACTCTCGATTATCTGTTAAATTACAATATGAAGAATGTATTAATGTCTTTGAAAATCATTTTAAACACTTACATAAAATATGTATGTACCAATCACAGAAAAATTGGTTGAACTAATAATCTAGTTTCATAGCAACAAATGTTGCCATATGATACATTTAAAATAATTCATAATTAAATCAAATGTATTTAAATAATGCGATTTAATAAATTAAAATAAGTATAAAACGGAATCAAATCGCGAGTTTCGGCGACGAGGTTCAATATGCCAATAGGACCATCGATTAGGCAAACTTTGAATAGATTTGAAAGAGTGCCCCTGGCTATTAAGACAAAATACTTTCTTTCGCCTCCATCGAACCACTTCGGTTGGATAATCTTTGTGAGAATAAAACGAAGGATTTCGTGGCGGTAGGGGTTCCGATTTTAGATAAAAGGAAAATTTGCGTCGGAAAACATTTTACTCTAAGAAACAGCCCTCAGTTTAAAAGACAAACTGATCTATAAGTAAACTTAATGTGTGTGTACTTAGCACATAATAAGCAGGTAAATAATTTCGTTTTAATTATTTAACGCTTATGTTTTATTCATGAGCGAGTAATGGTTCTATTGTACAGGATGGCTCAGATGAAAGGGCAGAACTTTAGATTTAAATTTAAATTAATTTCTCTAATAAACTATTGATCGAGTATTAATTATATATGTGTTGACATAATATTGTTGTGATATATTTTAAAAGTGTCTCAATAACATGTTGTTTATTAGAAAGGTCTTTGGGGCTTATTTAAAGTTGTTTTTGCATTTTAAAATGATTTTCAGATGTTTTACTGGGGCAGGAACCCGAGCGACAAAAGTCCCCGGAAGGTAAAGCATTCCAAACGATTCTTGTCTTATACTTTATTCGGTCGAGCGACGGGGCGGAAGCTAATTGTGGAAGTGTTACGTTGAATTTTCACCGTAGAAAATAAAATAAAAAATAAATAATAATAAAAAATTTAGGCTCCTCTCTTCCGGAATAAATAATAATTGCTTTAAGTGCTTAGACCTCGCAGCGTTTTCCTTTCGGCAAATATAATTTTCTTTTGTTTGCCGCCCTGGCAAAAGATAAACGTTCCGTTGTGCAAATTTGATACAAAAGAGACGAAAACTCCAAGTGAAAACATTCGTAACACTTTTAATATTGTACAGTTTTCAATTTTGAAATGAAATTTTCCTTTTGCGTATTCCAATTAAGGATTTTCCCGAACGCGGACCTTTTGTATGCGCAAATCCTTTTTCATTCAAATCAAAAATATGCACGCGCCCCCGTACTGAACGTTAAATATTAGATGGGGGCCCGTAACGTACGGGCAAACAAAAAAATTGCCTGGGCATACGCCCCTCTGCCTATTTTTATTATTATTCTCATGTAATATACAAGTGATGGCCAACCGTTTTCTGAAAGTTATTTAAAATAAAATAATACCATTTTTATCCCTCCTGCGTGTAGAATTAGTTTAAATAATAAAAAAAAATACTATAAATAATCAAATATTAAATAAAAAATTATTGAAATGATTACCAAAAAGTGCAGCGGTAAATATTAACGAATAATTAAAAAAATATTTTAAAACATTAGTTGTGATTTTTAACGAATCAAATAAATTTCGCTCCCACTTACCTCACGGCATGCTGTATTTTCGAGATCCTAAATCTAATTTAATTATTTTCCATAAATATATATCCTTTGTTTAATGGTATATTGGTCTAATGGTTCGATGATAAGCAATTCAAATATCCAGACGTTTCGTTGCAGTTGGACATTGATTCTTTGCACGATTTGACAATATTAAATAGCCATATATCATCAAGAATGTTGGGCTTTGTCTTAAAAAATTCTCATTACATACATAGCACTTTAGTTGCAAGAGTGCTATACGATTCATTGATTCGGAGCTTGCTCAAATCAGGTTCGGTTATATGGGCGTCTTTTTTCTTCAGATTAGAGAAAATACAGAAGAAATTTCTAAGATATCTCTACATGAGGGTGTTTGTATTCTACCCCAGTTTATACTCCAGCTGGGGTACACTGGAGCATGTAACGCTCGAGAAAATAAGGTCGATCTACTTGGTAAAGCACTTCTTCAAGCTGTTGGTTGGCGCAGTACATTAAACACCTTGTACTTTGAGATTTGCCCTTATTTCAGGGCAGGTGAGGACAGATGCTCTCGGAAACTCTCCGATAACAAGAGCTATTACTTCGCTCAATCACTTGGCTGACTATATTTGTTAAATATCTCCATTTCGTTGAACTTTTATATAAGGTTTTATAATTTCATAAAAAGGAATTAATTAATGACGCTATTTTAACATATTTTTTTTATTGTCCTAGCATATTTATTACGTTATTTTCTCTTAATTGCTTGTTTTATTGTTGTTTCTTTATTATTCTATTCTTTATTTACATTTAATTTTATATTTTTATGTTATTATGTTTTTATGCGTGATTGGTGACCTGAATTAATATGTAATGCCAATCACGCATTATTTTTTATGAAAAATAAATAAAACTAAAATCGTTACCCGGCGATTGTAATAGTTTCGAGTATCCATTGTAGTTCCTCAACTTCTTCTTTGTTGATATCATCAGAAATGCTGAAGTAATTCTACATTACCATTTCAATACCATTTGAGTAAGATCGAGCCTAAATACCAAGGGGTACGGTGTTGTTGATGTGCCTTTTGTTTTAGTTTTATGAGTATATTTTTCTCCATTGATATTACTTGAAAAATTTATGTCGTGAAAACGAAGAATAGAATTTTTGTAAAAATCATTAAAGAAAAACTGTATTTTTTTACACATTCAGCACACCCAGCATCAAGTCCAACGTACGCCACTGCTAAATAAATATTTCGTAATTACGTATTATATTTTTAAATCTTTCGTTATTCATAGATTGTACTAATTTTATAGTACCCAAAAAATAATCAGACTGTATCTTTTTTTATAAAAAAAGATCGCAAAAAAATATTATTTAAAAATTTTATTGAAAGCATGGTTGTGTAAAAAAATTATCATAATTATTTACATTTGAATACTTAACACAGGCATTGTCCGTAGTGTGAACAAATACATTATGTTGTTAAGTATTCATGTTCTAGTAATTAAAATAATCTCATTGTCTGCATGCAAACCATGTTTGCATGTCTAGCGTATCCTGTGGGTTTTTTATTTAAGATTTATTCCCGCATTACATTATATTGTCATTAATTGATATACTTTAGCTAATCATAATATAGGATATAATCTTTCCATACAAAAAATATTTAAACATATTAAATTTAACATACTTACGCTTATAAATATGCGATATAGAGATTTGGTAAATTCATCGCTTTTCTGTAATTCCAGATGAGCCGTATGACTCAATGAATATTCATGTTTTTTTACATTTATTACACTTTTGAAATTTCCCCCTTCATTTTGCTAACCGGAGAGAAAGAATGAAATTATGATGTTGGACCCTTTTTTCTATCGGGTTAACACGTTGCTGAAGCAGATGGCCTTATCGTCTTTTTTCTTGGATTACTTTATGTGAACACTTTACGTGACGACGTATAAACATTACCGGCTAAGCACGAACATGTTAAAATAATAATGTGGTACTTTAATTGGGATTCCGCCTTAACGTTTCCAATCCACATGGAAAATGTATGAGAAATATTTTCGCCGCGAAAAATGTTATAAATTTAAGTATTCGTTGTTGAGTATCGTGACTGAAATATTTATTTCTGATTTAATACTGTGATTTTTTATAATGAACATATGTGTATGGACGTGTGCAGACACATATAGTCGGCTTTATAAAATTTGATAAATTTCCATTAGTTTCCATAATTAAATCCTATGATTATTTTATACCGTATTCCAAAACCCGCGACATATTGTTTCCTCTCTGTTTTTATATACAACTATTCAATTTCAAGATTAATAAGTAACACCTTTTCAAATCGTCATATATTAAGGTAATTTTACACCCCTATTAATTGACTTCCCAGACCCGCCCTGGGCAAACAATGTTTCATGGGCCACATAAGGCTCATCACGTATTTTTGAGACCCGTAACTCATGTAACTCATGTAGTCTAAGGATTTTTTGTTCTTATTCAGAATACAGTTAGTTCTCTACTTACAACTGAGTTCCGTAGTGCTAACTTAAAGTCGAATTGCACACAAAAAAATAATTACGTTAATTGTATTCATTTCTGATTGCTATTTTTAAATTTAACTTTATATAAGTATATACAAAATATATTTCCTACAATTATTCTAGAGTATTTTCATATCTGTGCTACTCTTGTACCCATCGTTGATCTATGCGATTTTTTAGAGATCGCTTATTCTTATAAAATATAATTTGTCGATTGCGGTCAAAAGTTACGCAATTTAGTATAGCATTTAATTTATACATATTTTGACGAATACAGAATATATTTGCAGCACTAAAAAAAATATATATGTATATATATTTTGATCCTAGTTTAAAAATGAAGTTCGTGTCCCTTTCTTCGCTTACAGTACAATTAATATTTCTGAGCTTTTCGGAAAAAAAAATATGTTATTAATAATTGCGTGGTAATCAATTGCCATTTTAACATCTAATTTCAAAGAATCTCTAATCTAAATTTAAATAATTTTATGTGTCTATTTAAACCAAAGACTATGAAATAGTATATATTTTTTATAAAAAATGTGTTTTTTCTAACATCCTACTTTTTGTTTTTAATTAATAACTTCTCCATCCAAAATTTTATTTTTAATATTTCAAAATATTATAATATATTTTATGATTTATACATATTGAATGTTTGAACAATGTCCCACAAAGTTTGTATTAATTCTTCATAAATCATATTTCCCAGAATTGGGCTCAGCTCTCTGCGCTAAACAAAATTGGGAAACAATTTTCATCATATCAGAAACTGCTTTATATGAAAATGAGGATAATATAACTACTGTATATCACTTTCGCTTTACTATAATCCAGTGGCATGCAATATTCTCCGATTGCCGAATTTTATACTAGGTTTGATATATATTTCTAAGATGTTTGCTGCCTACAGTGATCATTTGAGAAATATCCCGCTATATTTATTATCTTTTGAAAATAAAATAAGCTCTATAAACTCTATGAACTCATATTTAGCATACCATAACCATTTCAATGTTCTGACATGTTTTATACATATGATATGATAACCCCATGTTTCAGCGGCCATTAATTCATCCCGCTGTTTATACACACGATTGCAATACGGCATTGTTACGGTGTTTACCTGATTATTCAGACGCCATATTTGAAAGTCAAAATAATTGTATCGCACATAATCGCACGGTCTATTTACATACGTAATTCCTCTGGTGTACAATAAAGTTTAAAGGTCCCTCAGTTGTTTGTGTTTGGGGCTATTTCCAGTTAGGATCCAATTTGGTACACGGACCGAGCCTTTGGGATGGGCCTCAGAACAATCCCCTCCCCCAGCCGGCCTTCCAGGCAAGTGTTACCTTGCCGAGGATGGGTGTTGTGTGGGGGGGGGGAGATAGGGGGTGGTCGACGGGAGTAGAGGCTCACGGGTCCCCCGGCTTTAGTTTCGTACCCTTTGACCAATTTAATTATTCCTCTCGATACAATGGGTCCGAGGTCCCTTTTCCACGGAATATGAACATGACGAGAAAACCTTTTAATTCTAAGGTTAAAAGATCAAGTTAAACTAAATTGACTCGGTCAAACATACAATAGTTTAATCCTAAATATTCGAAAACACGCCCCATTATTATTATTACCCATAAAAATAATATTAAATGGAATCGCTGTATGTGCAATATGATCACAACGTTCAGCATATTTACTATAAAGCATGAATATTTCAATATGCATGCGATAATTGGTCCTTATTGCAACGTTTGTCTTTAAAGCACTAAAATTATATAGAATGCTCGCAAATGAAAGACATATTTAAAGATGGCGGTGATATGGATATGTTGACGTGGAATCTGAGAGAATGTGTTAGGACACACTAACGCTGTGAAATAAACATAGTAGCACATACTAATTATGCTCAAGTTACAGTATCATTTCACAGTGATAGCAACGCAAACAATTATACAGAATCCACAAAGGACACATCATGAGGACACGTCTAAAAGTTTCTTCATAAATAATCTAATTTAAATTTAAAAATATGCAGAAAGCGTATACATAAATGCCTTTATTTAGTCCAGTTGTTTTTATTATATTATTGAACTCACCAAAATATGGATGAATCAAAAAATCACAACTATCATCATAATACGTATCGTATGATCATTCGTTTACGTTGTCTCGTTATAAGCTATGGAGAGCTGGATCATCAAGGTAATAGATAGACAAAGATTAATTGCCATTGAGATGCGGTACTGGAGACAGCTGCTTCATGTCCCATTTCCAAATTTCCAACGTTAACTATAACTCAGTCATTTTTTATC
>JAGXCT010037096.1:259421-282136 GCA_022495035.1 Philopotamus ludificatus | reverse complement strand
TTTCAACTAATATTAAAAAATAAAATGTGTGTTCTCTCGTTTTATGTGAAAACCGAGGAATGATTATGGCTGTTCTAATTCACACTAAATGTAGTGAAAACTTTTAGTCGATAAGTCGAGCTTACGTTGACAATCCAGGTGACAAAATGAAATAGTGAATGGAGGCTTATCGGTGTGACACGTCGACCGGTCAGTCGGTTGGGATTGCGTGCAAGAGGACAGGTTCTCTCCAGCCGCGCTGACAGTAGGCCATAAAGCAGATTGGCGTCTCTTCTCCGCCGATTTACAAGCAAATGCTGTGGCCGGATGTGATGGTACAAGCATATTAACACTTGGTCGGTTGCGAGAAGCATGCCCTTGCACTCCGGGACCGGCGTCCAGCCAACCTACCTGATCATCGACGTCGTAATCGTCGCCGTTTACACGAAAGCCCACCGGCTTAAATTATGCAATTTTTAAAAAATTTTCACTAAAGAAAAGATAAATCTCACCGACTTAAAATATTCCGCTGTCACATCCTATATGTCATACAATATTTTTCGCATTATATATTCAATTACGAACGCTGCATAAAAATTCAACAAATTAAATTACGGAATATACAGAGGGGCAAGGATTCTGCATACCATGAATTACAACAAAGAGAAATTTTCTCGTGCGTAAAATAGCAGATGAGAGAAATATCATTATGTATCTGCAACGATACAAACAACGAAATTAGCACGGATCGCTATCGCCGTTCTTGTAATCAGATATGGCCGGCATTGAATGTTTAATTTGTTGTGATCGGGATCGGATAAAAAATAATGGACACCGGGAAATGAAACCAGTGCCAAATGGCATGGGTTGCTGGTCTGGTCCAGGTCGTACATACCAGCCCGCGTATACATTAGCATATTATTTACATCTCTTTATAATGCAACTGGCTACTACCTACTGGCTGAATTAATAATTAAGCAATTAGTGTCACACAGAGGAACAGAACAAATTGGCTTTATTTAATAAAGTCGTTTTAAATCAAATTAATATTTAAATTATGGCCGGTGGTTGAGTAAAATGACGATCGTTGACGTGCACAACAATGTGAGGTGATAAAACAGCATCAAACCAGTTTCGCCTGAAAATAATTAAATTCATATGCGAAGGACGGTCAAAATATAAATTCAAATAATGTATTCGAGCAGTATACGTATTTTTCAGAAACATTTCTCACTAGACGATATTCAGTTGCGTGTCGGATATAAAGATCTAGTACCGCGAGTAATAATCTTTTTATTAGCAGCGATAATATCTGCAACACGATACGAAAGTTAAAGCATTTCAACAGCGAGAGGTTATGCTTTATTTTTTTTGCAACTGATTGCATAGTTAATTTTAAGCTGTAAAATGTAATGGAATGCCATGACATTAATCATGATTGCTGATGATTATATCCTGATTTTAAATTAAGAATAAAAAGAAATATATATGTGTCGTTACGACTCTAAAATATTTGTTTTTTTTGTTTAATCGTTCAGAATAACACTTTTAAGATCTTGCCATTGAAAAACCAGTTATTATGCACGTGTGCTCAGCTAAATAGTTGGTAATGGCCGTATACGTAGACGTTACATCAAATGATAATATTTCTTTTTTTTCACGAAAAATGTAAGAAAATTTTCTTAACCTAATTTAAAGACATCATAAATATGTCTATAAGTTCTATATTTTTATTTTGCTCAAAAGATTAATAGATGTATGAAATTGGTGGCAAATTAGACGTAAAAGATAAATTTGCTATATGTAAAATATGTATGTTTTATTGTTAGGTAAAATCTAAGTTTTAACTTATTTAATGCAATGAATGCAATGCATGGAAGTTCAAATTTGAACACATTTACATCGACAAGAGGAGAGCCGTGTTACCACAAGTCCTTCCTAAATTACCTGACCCGATTTAATCATACTTTTCTTTGCCGTGCCATTCTACTCATAAAAATATTCTCTGAGTACAATTCATCCATTTCACAAAATATGTTGATGGAAAATGATGAAGTTGACCCCATTCTACATTTTAAGAAATGCAATTTAAATAGTTTTATGAAGTCATTAAATTGGTACTAAAACAGTCCAAGATGGCAATCGAATTATGTAAACATCAAATGATGGTAAACATTTCTGAGCAAAAACGGACAAAATTAATCAAACAATTACCAACAAACACGAAACCATTCGAAACTATATGTGAGATAACTGTGTAATCGATGAAGATATTAGAGTCACGTTTATTATAGCCACAATAAAGAAGATAGTATTGAAAATTACATATTAGCCAATAATATTTAATTTACTGCAAATGTTTGTCAATATTTACTTAAACTTGAAAACCAATAAATTAAAAATGGCACAAAATTATTAATTTATGATTATAGTCAACCGTTCCATGGCATTCCCTGCTGTAGTGTTTCCGGCAAACTAATAATAGTACAAGATCATTTAAAATATGTGAATGTATTGAATTGTTTCAATTTATAAAATACACTTAAAAAACCAATCACTTAATTTTGTATGGGTGGCGAGTCTTCTATAGGGCGGGTTTATATAGCGTGGTATCTATGGCCTATCAGAGGGAGTAGGAGAGTGGGGGGGTTTCAGATGCCTCGGGTCTCCTACAAAAAATTGGTTAATGACAAAGTGAAACGAAACTTAAAACCATAAAATCGAATTTAGGACAAGTAGAAAAAATCAGTGGTAATTTCTATGCTTTCCACCAATAGATTTTTTTAAGAGTCTTTAAAATATAAGTTGACACGGACTTAGAATTCTCTGTAAGGCCCTAGTGGTACCTACCAAGACGTTATAGGAAGGTTGACTGTGCACTAAAATAAATCTTAACCCTTTCTACGCTGTTTTCTTTTAGTAGAATCTATGAGTTACTCATTTTATATATTTTTTTAATTTTATTAAAAATGAAAAAGAATTTGATCTGATATCCGATTTAAAAAAAGATTTTTTTAAACTTAAATAAAAAAAAACCCGGTTCAAGTTGTTTGCTAAAAAATCTTTTGGGCCAATAAGTCTTGTCCACGCTGTAGAAAAGGTTAAATTATAGAAAAAAAATGAACATAAGTTGTATTTTATGTACCCATTTTTTAAATACCATGAAATCTATTATATAGATACAGATAGATGTAAATTTTAACATTTTTATGGAGGTTGGAATATTCAGGCATAATATTTAACTCATTAAATAAATAATTCATTGATTTCATTCAATTTACAAAATTGAATTAAACAACATAACCCTAAATTTTGTGCCTAGTTTTCTATAGAGCAGGTTCTCGTTACTATAGGATGGTTGACTATATTTTTTTACGTCATAAAGAGTGAGGATGAGATAATTTTTATATTTATATCACAGAACTGCAGAATTGAGAACATTGTTGTAATAGTTTTGTTATTTAAAATCAAAATATTAACTTTTCATGGACGATATGAAAATTATATAATATTATTCAGATAGCTTTCATTAAAATTTTAGACTTTTTAGAGGTAAAATATTACAATTATAATAATTAATAAATGAAAACATATATTCTTTATAGCCACAAAAAGCCTTGTAAAATATATTTTTTGATAATAATTAGGCTCGATTTTGAGATGTTAGCATGCAAAATATGGATATTACACTTTACGTCAGTTTAACAAGACCGTTGATTTATTCCTACAAGATTCCTCTCAATTTAAAATAAATTATTAAATAAAAATACGTACATACACATATATTAATATACAGGGAATGACTCGTAAAAGTTTTTTGGACTAAGTCCCAATAAGATGTCTTTTAAACGACTTTGGAGATTCAAAGTATCTTTTGCCAAAAATTGCCGGCATTGACGCATTTTATTGGAATGGTCTACATTTTTATAAATAGTAAATATAATAATTTATTAGAAAAATAATTTTTAGATAAATTAATTTAAAAAAGATGAATGCGTAAACATATTCATAAAAGAAGCAAAATGATGGACAGAAGACCGAGTGCAATAACAAGCTGTTAAAGTTTCGTGGGGTCGTCTCGAGCACGTTAACGACACGCGGAGGTTGTTAAGTTAAATGGTCGGCGGATTTTTTTTTCGCCGAAGAATATTTTATGCATTCAGTTTGCGAAGGAGGAGGTGAAGATCCCGACTCCTATCCCGGCATTATCCTTGTCAGAAGCAATTTCAATATCTCGCGACTGAATTAATGGGGTGGCTGCCGAGGGCCTCGATTCATTAAGCGATCTGATAAGACCTCCAGCGAAAGAACAAAACTGGTTTCTTTAATTTTGATATCGCCGCGCGGACTAATGTCCCCCTTAATCTAATCAAATCGAACTGATAACGATGATGTTTAAATGATAGATGACCGCTAATACCGCAAATAACATCTTACCGATTTCCAATTAAAGTTTTCTCCAATGCCGAGCCATAAACACCGAGCAATGGATCGTGATCATAATTATAGAAATGACATTAACTACGTATTGTTTTCTCGTTTAAATACCCAATCTTCTGAAACTGGCAGTTGAATATATATGTAAACTTACTAATACTGGCAATAGCTTTCTGAATTAAATTATATTTTATTTCGTGAAAGTACTATGTCGGTAATGAGAAATGGCGAAATGTCTTTCGTATTCATAAAATACGCTAGTAATGATTGCACATAATAATTAAGTCATGTAAATCAATTATTGACGAAGATTGATATTATTTATTGTGATGTGACGTGCTTCTGACGCAAAGTGCTTTTGGAAAAATAAGAAATAAATTTTCTTTTCATCTTGTTAACAGTCGCTTGTTCGGTATTCTTCGACGATTTCGTTTAGTCGGCGCAATTTACGCCAACATGCACATCTAATTTATAATAAACACGTACAGAGCTTTGCAGCGAGCGGTCAATTGCGAAAGGTCGTATGCGACTTCAAGCCATTGCACTAAATCCCGGCAATTTGCAACGCGTCAAGCGGTGCACTGCTTCGCTTTATTTTATGAAAAATTCGGGTCAAAGAATGCAATAACTCTGCTGGAAAACAACGTGTTGAGATGAAGAACGTGTCGCAAAAGAGTTGCACATTCTGACGCGGCTATAATTCGCAATCAAAGAGTCTGCTAAACAAGGTCGTCATTCATGTCTTGAGACTTTAAGCTCCCGGCCTGACGGGGTCCGCATCTGATGTGTCAGAGCCGGCGATTCGTTTGGATTATATTGTTTTTACCGCACGCACAGTTATCCCTGAGGAATTGGACATTATTGCATTTTATAATAAATGGATGATTCCAAAATAAAATGTTGAAGCTGTGCGAATTCATTCAGAATTCTTTGAAATAAACACGCTTAAGAATAGTCTAACGAGAATACATCGTGATGTTTACGTATAGCAGTAATAAAAGAAAGTCCTAACTTGGGTGATCTACAACGTGAGTTGAATATTTATGCCTGAATATTGAAAACTGCACAAAAAATCTGAAATTGTACAAATATTGCAAAAAATGGGCACATAGAATGCAACTGATGCTTGTTTGAGAATCATAGTTTCTCCAGTTATTTTAGTATATAATCAAATCTCCCATTACGCCGAAATAAGGATCACGCTATAGAGAACCGCCTTATAGAAGACTATACAATCATATAAAATTTGGTGTTAGGTGTTTTAATGGTTTTTTGTAAATTTAATGAAATCAATACATTAAATATATTTCCATTCGCATGTTTTAAATGTCCTTATTCTATTTTTAGTTTGTATTATTAGGAAATGACATTTTCGAGATCTACAGAATTTATAATCTTTGAATACATGCTTGTGAATGTAACTCTTCCCAGAGAGTCGCCAATCAAAGGTCTAGGAATTCTGTTCGACTCTAAATTTTGATTCAATTCACAAGTATACGAGGTATGTAATAGAACTTCAAGAATGTTGGGCTTTGTCTTGAGAAATTCTCATTACATACATTGCTCCTTAGTAATAAGGTTGCTATACGATATATTGCTTCGGAGTTTACTTGAATCAGGATCTATCGTCTAGGCGCCATATGACACTTCGAATATCCTCAGGCTGGAAAAAATCCAGAAAAAATTATTAAGATATCTCTGCATGAGTGAATTTGGATTTTACTGAGCTTATACCACAGTTCGTAGATTCAGGGTTGCCTGGGGTATCTAACTCGCCAAATGTGAGGACAGGTGCTCTCGGAAACTCTCCGGTAACCGGAGCTATTACTCTGCTCAACCACTTGGCTAATTGCGTAGACATTTTCAATGTAAAGTAACGCCATTTTGTTGATCGCTTATATGAGATTATATAATTTCATATAACGGAGCAATTAATGACGACATTGATTTTATAAAAAAAACATTGAAACATTGAACATGAAAACTGAACATTTTTCTTATATACTATGATGTTTCAACATTTCTAATAACCATGTATATGTTTGTTATGCGTGGTTATTGAATTGGATTATTCTGTAATGCTAACCACGCATTGTTTAATAATAATAATAAATAAATAAATTACATATTTTCGAAGAACTAATTTAAAAAATTGCGTTTTGTAGAAAATGACGCGCTAGAAACACGCACTATAGAAGGGACGGACACGCCACTCTATGGCAGGGTGCGGTATAGGAGGGTTGACTATACTTTCTGAATTATTTTACATTTATCCAATTATTAAACCAATATCCATGAGAAAGTAAATTAGATTATTTAATAATACTGGAAATCTCTGGACTCTGGAAATTAAATATTTTAAAAAACTTACAACAATAGAATTTCAACCTAAAAAATCCAAGGGTCAAAGAAACATAAATGTGAATAATCAGGATTTTTTTAATTCACATTGACTAACACTAAATTAAAACCATTTCTGGTCAATTATTATATAAAAAAATAAACACAGATTATTGCGTTTATTTTCTTAAAACTTTTCATTACTTCATTTTCTTAAGATTTATCTACGATTATAGTAAACATCAATCTGCCACGAACGTATTTTTCGACCTAGGTAACGAGATTTAAAGGTAAAACCCTAGAACCCTTATAGAAGACTAGGAAGGAACCCATACAAAATTTAGGATTAAGATTTATATTTTGTTGCCAACCAAAGGGCATTGACCTTAGTACTATAGGAGGATCTGTCACACACTCCGCTCAATAGGCAGAGCGCTATATGGGGGTTAACTGAAGTTGGCTATGTTGTTAAATAAAGAAGTATAACCTAGAATAATAGCATAATAATTGACGACGAAAAACTTTCTAGTCATGAATCCTCAATAATTTCAGAGAACCACATAAAGCTTTCCGAGAATTAAGGGATAACAACTCTGAAGAAAAATACAAAAAATAATTTTATCCGAATGTATTTATTGTATAAAATGCGACTCGCACGTGTGTATATAAATGTTTATATACATACATACGTATATATTAGAGTACATTCAATAATAAAAGATGCAGGCAGTGTAGAGCCGCACTAATCCGACAATCAGAGGGGGACCGAGGCACGGGGATTAGACTATTCCCCTGCGGTCCTCGGTTTACCTTTACCTTTTCCGACTATTTGCCAGATTATATTTTTGAACGTGTAATCCTGTATTTGCACTCGGACCAGCAATGCCAATTTCGTCTGGTTCGTGCATTTTCCACACGCGACAAATAAAACCGTCATATACGAGCGAAATCACTCGGAAAATTAAATCAAATAGAAAAATATTCTAATATTTTAATTATCGAACAAACAATCTAAATCGAATCTAGTAGGCGTGTTTCTATTGTGCTTCTCGGTCCCATACAAATATTATTAAGGAAACAATACAATATAATCACGGCACACGGGTGTACGCTATCCGGAAAATCGGAGAAAACGACCATTGTCTGGATCAGTCACGTCCATCGAACCGCGATCGGACAAACGAGGTATTCCAGAGGTACCCTACCTGTCCGAATTGGGGTCTGAATCTCGACGGAGGTTATCTCGATTTCGCATTTCGCGTCGATGAAGCGTACACGAAATTTCCGGTAGCTTCGTTAGCCCCACGGGTGGCGGCGGCGTAGCCACGGGACTGTTGGCTACAATCGGCTCTGCCATTGTTTTGGATTGTTACCAACTCGGTAATGAAGTTTCGGCCGGCGGTGGCCCCGGGCCTAATCTGTTCCCGGCCATCTTCGGTTTCGCGATAAACGTTTGTTGTATTGTTCGGCCATTTGCCACGACCAGTGTGTGTCGACCCTTATCCCGTGAACGTTAAGCCAGACATTTCCATCCCCCGATCGGGAAAAGCAATTTCTTCGATCTAACACATAACGCAACACATGTCTCACTCTGGCCAAAAGTGTGCGAGTATATTGACCTCTGCCTATTTTCTGGGTTTCACATAATTTATACATATTGATAAATTTATCATATTTAATTAAATTATAATTTTTCGCTGTCACCCTCGGCACAGTCACAGAGATTTTGCTGGCACTTAAGTGGTTGACAGCTTTTGAAAGAAAAATATAAACGAAAAAAATGTATAAAAAATAAATATTCAAAAACGTAATAATAGGAAAAAGCATAAAAGGAAATAAAAATATAAATAAATAAATGAAGACTTATGAACCTAGTGAACCAGACACAGAAACGAAGAAGTCGTTATCAGGTTTAATAAATTAAAATTGAATGAGAGAAAAAATAAGAATCAATCTATAGGTCGTTAAGTAGTTTGGGTTTTTAAATTATTTAAAGCCAAGTTGGAAATGATTTTAACTAAATTGGGAAAAGAAATCCGAGTTGTTATTTTTGTTATCTTCGTAGAAGTAGAAGTAAAAGGGAGTGGCATATTTTTTGACAAGGCTTTTAATAGGAAGGATTTTCAGGTCTTTATGAATATCTGTGTTGCGAATAAACCAAGGTGATTTTTCTTTGAATTTTATTTATATGAGTAGGATGCGTCGTGCCCCAGATCTAAGAAGTGTATGGAATTTGAGGACGGATAATAGCAGTATAAATAGATTTTTTTTAAATTTTAGCGAAAGGATACTGTTTTTGCCTATAAGAGAACGAAGGAGCGCGTTACTATTATTTTTTTTTTAATAATATAACCTACGTGAGATCTCGAGGAGAGTTTTAGCTTCAGAATTCCACGGAATAAGGGTATTTTTAATCTCAACTCATTGCCTACGGGGGACGTGGATTCCACGCCAAAAGCGTCTTTGTATATGACCGGGGCGCGCATATCCCACGCTAGCCGAAACTACGCGTTTGATCGGCTGTAATTATTACAACGTTTTGTATTTTTTTAATATTTTTTTTGGTTAGATATATAATTGTTGTAGCAATACAAAAGTGCGTATAAAACCATTTATTCGAAATATTTTCTGGGTCTTTTACAAGAAGGAGTGTGTTTAGAAATTGCCGACTTTTGTCAGTAATTGTTATATTGTTTAATATTTACTGCAAAATGAACACCGTTTAAGAATTTATTTAATTTTTAATGTTATAATATTTTTTTATCGTGAACATTATGACTGATAATCGTAATTGTTCTGTTTTATTTATGACGTTCCACAACATTTAGAGCAATTAAAACAACTGTTGTAGAGAAAATTTCAAGTAGGCCCGTTTCCAAACAGTTTGGCGACCCCTGCTATAAGATATAAATTATTTTTTTCGAATTAACTATCCAGTAAATGTTGAAGTTCAAGTAGTTTAATTTTCGGCTGAATATCGTGATTATTAAAAGAGTTATGATTTTTTTTGTAAAATACGACGTTTCACCAAATTTTGGGCGAATGGGCCCCGCCTCAGCGCAAGTTTGGCCGCGATTCGCCCCGTAGACAATGTGTTAACATTTGGCGGATTTGATATTATTTTTAAAGAAAAAAATATTGCCTGTGTCTTTGGGGGGTTGATTTGAATTACCCATTTATCGAACCACTTTTGAAGTTTGTTTAAGTATATTTGCAATGTTTTATATATGAGGCTGTGGCTTTTACTGCGGCTGATTATGTCTGTGTCATCGGCGTAAAACGACTAGAGGGTATTTTTTTTATAACTTTCGGATCATAATATAAAATCCAAGTCTGTATCAACAATAATTGTGTCGAAAACGTACAAATAACTGGTAATTAATATTAATATTATTATTAAAAATTGTAGGCGATTCGATTGTAATGGAAGATTATGAGCTTCTATGAAGATATGTATCCAAACTGATTTTGTAGCATTTAATAGCATCAATCATAAAACACTTATCTTATATAAAATTCAAGTTTATTGCGTTAAAAGCATCTGATAATAAAATTACAATAAACCGTTCATCTCATCAATACAAATATGATTTTTAAGCATAAATAAATAGATCCATTGTAGATTTTTTGGTATACGAATTCTGTACAATATGTGTCTGGAGTTTTATCAATTTTTGCAAGCCATAATTTTAACTATGCGGTCTGCCCAGTCAGTTGGCGCAGGACACAATAACGTTTTTATCTCTCGCCATTTCCTATTTTTTTGTTGGTCACCAATGGAAATACGTTTTATACGACCAATACCAGACATTTTTTTGGTCACACTGTCGCTGTGGATGTTTTGTTAACTAGACAAAACGTTATAAAAACGCAATTTCAGTATAGCCGATGCATGGTGATTGCGACGTAATAATTCGATTTCAAATTTGTGCTGCATAAATATTTGGCATTTGAAAGCAATTAATAATATGAATTTGTTGACTTTATTGATGAATGATAATAGGTTGAGGTTATGTTGGTATTAGAGTTCATATTGCACTCGGTAACTCGGTAAATTATAAAACAAATATTTGCGATTTATTTCTATTTCGTTCTCTGATCAGGGGTTGGAAAATTCTGGCGTTTTTTAATATGGCGCAAAAACTAAAAATGGATGGATTATATTTTTGAAATTTCCATAATAGCAACACACATAGATAACTGATTAAGCAATACAATAGTGGTTTTATCAATCTTGAAATAGTTCTCAATGAGAAAATTGCTTTCAAACTTTTATTGCAGACAAATTATAATTTTCTACAGCAGTTTCGAACACAAGTGATGTTTATGACGATACAAATCATGCATTTACAATGCTGTTAAACAATAAAAAATGAAATAAAATCTCAACATTCGCTAATGATTTTGCAGCAAATTTTATGAGCATATTTTTTCCACTTTTTCTTGTGAAAAGTTTTAATAATCCTCTAAGAAATAAGTATTGATAATTCATTTTGTATTTTTTTTACTGCTTTTAATATGATACCATGTCTATATCCATCAATATTTTTTATTCGTAATTATTACAGGGCGTGGGAAAGTCCGTAAACTCACACTTCAAGGCTTCGACTGCTAAACAACGATATATCGTTGTTTTTTATACCAGACAAATAACGCACTAACAATGACGTAATATAGCGTTGAAGATAAATATTCTGTATTAAGAACACTTAATCATATTAGAAAAATAATATGAAAAGCTGAAAAGCGTGAATAACTGGATGAACACTTGCGATGCCGTAAAGGCTTACCAATTTCAGGCACCATTTTGTTATAATTCAAGACTGAAAGTAAATATATCTCAGAAATAATAAATAAAAAAAAATAATGGTATCCATGGCAGTGAAAAAAAATAATTAGGGTCAAAATCACACTCGTATGAAAATATAATATATGCGTCAATCGTAAAAATATATTTCCAAACTCCATCTGATAGAAATGTTTATGTTTCTAAGGAGATACATTTTTAAAAAACGACTTTCCTCGCTCCGGCGTCTCTTCCACCAATTTCCGGTTCGACAGGAAGTTTGAAACGTCATCGATAGAAACAAGACGTCCACGCTCCGGCGATGTTTTCATTTGGCGAGAGAGACGCCGGCGTCCAATCTTATTCTCATTTTTCAGAGTGTATGTACATTATTCATCGGCGGGGAAACGGATAGGCTCCCCGTACATCCATTCCCATCGTTTATGGCGCGCTTATTTAAATCGTTTTATTTTGCACGAGTTAGCCGGATGGCAAAATGGCCGTCAGAACGTCTCCGAGATTTCACAGGTGATAAAGTAGAATTATTTCAGATCCCCGGCGATTTATTTTCCGCCACTAAATCTTTCTAGGCAAACACACCTCGCTGGGAGATTAATGACAATTGGATCCGGTTTTATGGGATGAATATTTGCTTTTTTTCCAAGGGACCAGTTTATCAGCGAACCAATGCCATTTATTTCCGAAGATTTTTGCTAAGCACACGTGTAAATGCGTTAAGTGCCTCCGCGACTCTCGCTATAAATTATCATGCCACGATAAAATATGGTATGCAATCTTAAAAAAAATCATAGAGAGATGACGACTATTTTCGACTCTATTAAGATTTGTATTCTTCGATAATACGAAACAATTGACATAATGATCATTACCAGATGTATCTCAAATTGTATCGCTCCATTAAACAATCACAATACCGATTCTCGAGTATGTATGTATAGATTCTCAAGGGACATTTTTATATTAAAGTCTGACGTCACAGGTTGAAAATGGGGAATTTACGATATTTTCGGCGGAGTCGGAAGACACGCTCCAGTTGCACATCAGACTGAAATACTCCTCGGGGATTGTCGCTATATAAAACCGATAAATTATTCACAACCGGATGTGTAAGTGTGTGTTTCCTAGTCGAGTTACAAGAGTCTGGAGCTGTATGTAGGTGGTCCGCGGCTACAAAGCCAGCTCGTCGATTGATATTATGATAGAGGGCTGGGGTCAGGCCGGACGAGTCGCGGCATAAATTTACGTCAATACGCTATCCATGACTGGGAGATTAATGATATTTACTTATCAAAAGCGTACAGATGGCCACTCTGTCCGAGTGGCGCTGGATAGGGCTCCGATCAAAGTGTTATCGAGTTGTTGAAGCGTTTTTATAGTGGATCTGGTGCCGGAGATGAGATATATGCCCCGGGAGAAACGCGCATAGAACAATGCTATCTGATCATCTCAGTGTTTTGATAGCCAATTTTGCCGTTTATCGAGAGATTTTGTATGCAATATTTATTATATTTAAACGTTTAAAGTATATTTTAAATAATAACCTTATATTTTAAATAATTTTAAAAAAAATCTAATAAAAATAGTGATCTATTTATATATCTATACAGAATTAAGTGACAACAAAAGAATAACCAACTTGTATGGATGCAATAAAAGACTGTTCCAATGAGCCTTTAACTAAATTCCGTTTAAATACAGTCAAACCTCCTATAGCTCTCCCTGCTTTAGAGCGGCGTGTGCTGCATACACTCCTATAGTGCAGTTATAGTGAATATTAGTCAATTAAACATAGTGTCTATTTTCAGAGTTTTGTTTAATCGAATCCAATATTCATAAAATTTATAAGGTTTTCTATATCATTACACTATAGTAGATAAATTTAATATTCTATTTATTGTTATTTTAATTCATCTTTATTTCAACAACGGGGTTATTGCCATTTTTAAGGCATACTATTTAAATATAACATTTTTCAAAGAAATAATAGTTCTATAAGAAGATAAAACTCTTTAACAATTAGCGAAAGGTAATAACAGCTAGCATGTGCCAAATATTGATAAAAAATCTAAGCAATTTGAACGTATTGCCAATTCGAAATTTAAAAAAGAAAATAAAGTTGAATCTCATCGTACAAAGCTTTAGAGAATGATTTACATGATCCTACAAATAATGTTGTTAAAATTTAAAATTCAAAGGATTGCAGAAGAGAATAAATGTTATACAAATATAACCTTTCACTTAACCTCGCCGATGGGATCTATTCAGGATCCCAAATTTTTGATTTTTTTCGAAAAACTCTTTTAATATAAATCCTACATATCAAAAACTTTTTGTATTTGTCTAAAAAAGTTTAAAGAATAAATATTATAAATACTCATTGACCCTTATTATGCGCAATTGCTAAAAAAATAAAAATAACAATATTTGCTTCTTTGGCACGGGCGTAATGTTTTTTTCTCGCTCGCCCCCGGTGCCAAGTGCGAGGGAAACGTACTAGTGACACGTGCCGCGAGAATTTGGCGTTCGTCGGTAGTCGGCGGCGTGTCCCAAGGGACTTTGTTGAGTATGCTTGTTATTTACGTTGTTACTTATTTATTTGTAATATATATTAAAAAAGTTAAGATTTAAAAAAAAGAAAGAATTCATCAATATCCCGACTTGAAATGCTTGGGGATTTATTTTCCATTATAAATAGACCCACTTCGAACACCGCAGTTGTTTTTTAGCCGCTGTGACGAATCGGTTAAATAATCTAAAAAATGAAACGAGATTTCTCAAAAGCAAATCAATTGGTTTCACAAAATATTCAAAGAAAAGATAACTCATTCGATTCAAATAAAATTAGATACATTTTTTTAAAAAGTAAGCAACAATGGATTTGGGAATGTAGCGTAATTTTGAATGTTTTCAAATTTTATTAAAATATTTTTATTTGATGAATCGTATTACAAGCGCATAAGACAAAGAATCACTGTAGTCAACCCTTCAATAGCTTCAATAAAAGGATTCCGCTATAAAAATCTTCCCTATAGAAGACTACGGGCATACAAAATTTGGACTTTGGTTTTTTTATTGTATTTTGTAAATTTAACAAAATCAATACATCAAACTTGTTTATATTTACATAATCTAGTGACCTTGTCAATTAAAGAGCATTGACAATTTAGCGTTTTATAGAAAACGGCGATCTAGAATGAAGCACTATAGAAGGGAATGTCGCTCACGTCGCTCTATAACAGTAAGCGCTATCGAAGGATCGATTATATTAACTAAAAAATAGTTTTTTCCATTAGATCCATTATAAAAATAAATAATAAAAGTAATTAAAGCTGATGATTTATACGGACGCTGAATTAATTAGACAAAATTTTAATATAAGGTCGGCGTCAGTTAAATATTTATAGGTCCTAATGTTCCCCAATTTGGCAATTCATAAGGACGTGTTACGACTGTAGACAATCGAATAGATGGGGGTGCAAATCCTGGCGGCGTAACAAAGCGAACAAGTGCATTATCTAAATGAAGGGTTCCGCCCCAAGAAATCCTTTCACCCACCGCCCCGAGAAACATATAAATTATGAACTGGTGGCATAAGACCTGGCTATAATGCTCTCTACAAATGAGCTATGCATAACATCAAAATATACTTAGAATGTGCATAAAACATGCTTTTATAGGATATAAAAGATGTACTGACTGAAGAGTTCACAAACCTCTAGTGCAGAACGTTGTCTGGCTTGGAAATATATATAATTGGAGTGGACAAGGAACAGCAATACACACAAAATAGTATAACAATATTGAAAGGATACAAAGGTTTTGATAATAAAAGCAAAAGTGTGATTATTTCTTCGGTTATTAAATATTTTATTGATAAGAAGCTGTGGTATCGGCGATCCCAGAGGTCGGTTGCCTTTACAAATAGGTTTAGTGCTCGGTACATTTGATCACAAAACAAGGTGGCTAACAATGGCCGCCGTGGCCATGGCACTGACAAAACGAGCGTCGGTAACGACCCGAGACGCCGGTATGTGCTTCGGCAAAAATTGCATTCGATCGCCAATATGTTAATGCCGGCAATTGTTGTCGTGATCAATGGTCGCTGCGAAAATATACGCGATTTTTATTTAATTTAAAAAAATCGCAGAGTCACATTCGCCGCCCACGGTGTGCCACTCCTGCAACCTGCGACCACATAACTCCTCGTCTTGAAGAGTTCGGAATAATGTCTGGCTGAGTTTGGCGACAAATGGCTTTTCGGTCCACTTGCCATCGAAATCAGTCGAGTATATACCAACTTTATTGGTACCACTTGAAAGTATGCAAGTCGGAATGGACTCGTAACTCTGTTGACAAGAGTATAAACTGTAAAAATATGTTGCGATTAAATGCTTCTACCAATAGAGGATTATATAAGATTTGATATAAAAATGCCGAATTTTTGTATAAAGTATTAAAGAAAAAATGAGTATTCCAGAGGTGTTTCAAATATTAAAAAAAAATTATATCTAATAAGAACAAGGAGAAAATGCTAAGAGATTTACATCAATATTTTGATATAAAAACCGATTTCGAATAGTCGTGCGGATCGATCTAGTTTTTCCGGATTAAAATAACGACGCCGGCTGTGCTAGCGATGTACGGTAAACTATTCCATGGGATCGAATAATTTCTGTGGCGTCAGATTTGATTCAGCAGTTGTCCAAATAAATGATCATTTGTTGTTTGAACCGCAATTCCGATCGCAGATAGGCGCGAGGTAGACCGCAGAGTTATTACTCCATTGTACCTGAGCCCTTTTGCCGCCACTCTCAAAAGCCGTAATATGATCGAGATACCTTGCCGATTTATTGAAGCTTTTTCGAATTTATCGACTGACCATAGGGCGACTGTTGCACGGAATAAGAACGCCCGTGAACTACCGCAGAACTCATCAACTCAATTCGTTGCGCTCGTATTCGATTCGAAATTTAATAAATGCAGATGATTTTTTTTAAATATCAATCAAAAATATGATTGTAAGAATATAGGATCGTTTCAATCCTAATAAAAGAAATCTATCAAGTGTTAAACAACTATCATTATTTCCAGCATTGATTCTCACGAGCGGCGTCAAATTTTCCGCAAAGGTATTCAATTAGCCGCCGGAGTTTCCCCTTATACAAATTTTCCGAATCGTCACTGCATTAACGCCCAAGTCGTGAATTAGCCATTAGCAAAGTTGTGTTGCACCACATGCAACTAAGTTGCAAGCTGTCGATGCCCCAGGCCATCGTTATCCGAGGCAATACTAAAATAAGATCAAGTCACTGCTAGGTGTTGCACCGCATAACGATCTCCCGTTTCGATATGGCTGACGATAAAAGCTGCTAACTCCGTCCACCCTCCGAGGGGCTGTATAAAAGTTATTTTCCAATTACATCGGTGGCAGATCCCAGGGAATAACAACAGAGACGAGAGCCTGGCCGGACGGACCCCTGGTACAACTAGTGACCGACGAATTGAATACGGAGGTTCTCAATACGGCTCCAAAGTATAAATAATAAATTAATTAAATATTCTTAATTTATTACCTTGTATGGACAAACAGAGCTTTCTTCTAGATAGTCGCAAGCTTACTTTAATTATGTTGAGTCAGAACACAAGTCTCACAGCTTAGATATGACTAGTATTATTAGTAATAAGATCAAATATATCAACATCTTATTGTATTAGATATTATAATAGTATAGTCCCCATAAGATATGTAGATTATTAATTATTGACACCGATTGATCTAAACTTCGTCTTCCTCGTCTTTGGGATAAAAAATAAGTCACCGTGGATGATTTTCGGTAATCGGCATTGTTTTTGATCAAAAATTCGTTTCCCATAATATTCCGTTTTTCCCCAAGTAAAATCAAGATACGTCAGGAAAAAGTGTACCAACACAACAAATGTGACATTTGGACATATAGCCTGTGAATAAAAATAATCAAATGTTTAATGTAATATATATATTAATGTATAATAAATAAATATTAATATAATCAAAGTATATATGCAATTACCATATCTTTTTGTTATCACACCGGCGTGAAAACGACACATGGTGGAGCCCTTATGTAAAAATCATTTGGATAAGAATGTGTTTATTAAGTTCATGGAAACATCTAGAAGTTTCGTAAGTAAGTATATTGTTAGCTATACAGTCAAACCTTCTATAGAGCAGCAAGGGCGACAGCGCCCCATTGAAAGTTCATTTTTTTATAATTTTTCATTATTAGATTTTTAAATTTTAATCGCGAAACTAATCGTCTTTGTTCAAAACTACGTAAATTGTTGAATTCAATAGACCCATCCATCCTATAGCGTCCCCTGTTATGTATAGAACGGCGTGTGCGACAATTCCTCCTATAGTGCTTTCTTCTAGATCGTCTTTTTTATACAAAACGCTAAATTTTCACGATTCAATTACATATTTCGTAAATTTAAAGGGCTTTTAAAATATGTAAATGGTAAATGAATAAATCAATTAAAATATAACTCTCAATTTTTATGGGTGCCTAGATTTATAGAGCGAGATACGTATTTTGGCGCTATAGGAGGGTTGACTGTATTGTGGCATTTGCAAATTTATTTACGTACTTGTATGTATTCTTTAGTGGTTAAATGGCTAATGCGGTTTCAAAGTCAATAATGCGCTAGTAAAGGTTTAAAACACGTTTCAAATCAATTATGAAACGTATCCCTAAATTTTCCTAATATTTTTTTGACATTATTCTGAAATCAGAAATAATCAAGAGACATTCTTAGTAAAATATTATTTATTTATTTATAATAGTTTCGTTTAATTATGTAAAACATAATTAAATTTAAGATAATCGCTTATCTATACACCCGACATAATAATGGTTATGTAATTAAATATTTATTCACGAGAATTGCGTTGATATTCGCTTATCTAGCAGGGTATAGATTTCGGGTATTCTCTATCTACCAATGTAATAGGATGAAGGCACGGACAGGGGCGGGTTGTAAAATGGCACCCCCGAGACCCTAGTGCTGATGCTGCGGAGGAATAGGCGGGTCCAGGAAACAGGTTAAGATATGGAAGGGATTGCCAGGGTTATTAACATCGTAGAAAAAAGGGTTGAAGAACCGCAGAAAAGAGCGAAATTCACATTAGCCGTCGCGAACAACGTAAAGCCTGCCTCCGCAACACACGTGTCGGCTAATTTTATTTGTCGTGTAACACAAGGACACCGCAAAGCCACGTGAGGAATGATGTAAAAAATTTTCCAGTGAAAACGCGGAATTAACTGTTCACGAGCATGCGATTGAATAATAAATTTTGTGATATTGTGATACAGGCATTACGATAAATAGTCGCAGCCAACCCACTCCATACATCATACGAATTTTTGTTATGTGGCAATTTCCCGTTCCGCTTAAATTCGCCGTCAATGTAATGTAGGTGAAAAATATTGTATTTTCATTTATATAATTTATTGGGAGAAATTTATATATAATAATAAATCATTATTGAACGATCCAATTATCTCGGCTCGGATTAATAACATCCATCATTCATATTTTTATTGCTCTGGATAAACGTAATAAAATATTTAATTACGCACGGCTAAATTAATGATGTTTACCGCGAATTAGTAAAAAACCCTCTGAAGAATCTTAATTAAATTTCATTTCTGAAAATGCCACAAAAACAAGCCGGGTCGAGAGGAGAGCCACGTTGTTTATGATGATGGGGCTTTGAAACGACTCGAGCTTCAAATAGCTCAGTCTTCTGTCCACACATATCCGACCGCGGTCTCCATAGTCATCGTTCCTCCACAATAATAACCGGGAATGAATAAAACGTAATAATATGCATTATTATATTGTATCGTATATCCAGGATACGTCGCTCTGGCATGCTCAGCCCGTTATTAATGTCCGCCGGTCGAGTATGCATTATCAAGTGTGCACTAGACGGATGACACCGATGCATATAGTGTCCCGGTGATGCATCATCATCATCATCATCATACCCTTTGGCTGCGGTGGCAATCGTCCGATACAACTGACCGCGGACGTTAATAAATGGCGAACGTCATACACTCGATTGCCTCCACATAAATCATACAATTTTACAAGTCACCGTCAGCTACAGTAGTACGTTTGCAGAAATAATGAGACGTCGCGGAATGGGATGATTTTATTTCGAATAATAAAATAAATATCATTAATTGTTGTTTAGCATTATATCTGCTATTATATTTTTTAATGAGATGTATAGCCTCGAAACTGATAGATGATATTATATTATTATATATAATAGAAGGATCAAGGCAGCTAGTCTACGCACCATCGCAATAAAAAAAGGCATATATCAACTTTGGTTTCAATGATAAAAATCGAGCGATGAAAATCTAAGGGTACTAAAGTCAAGAAAATTTTCAAAATGTATAAATACGATTATCGGCGAACCATTGAAGAGTTATTGCAAAAACTAACACCTTCACAGTCTACGGAAAATAGCATTTCTAATTATAAGTGCATCGCAAATCAAATAAAATGCATTTTAAACTATGAATTTTCTCAGGATAATAAAGTCGAGCAAAGAAAAGTTGTAAAGACAAAGAATTTAGAAGTTAAACTAGGAGGTTCTATCACATCCACCATATTCCCTAGACTTCGCTCTATTCGATTATTAACTTTTTTGGTCTATAAAGAATATCCTACTAAAAGTAGAAAGCCACTTGAAATAATATATTATTTTACTCTAAACCGACGAGCTTTTTTGAATAAAAGATGTAAAAGTTCCTAGATGGAAATTATATTTTATATCAATATGTACAAATGTGCATTTTTCTTATTTTTTATAATAAACATTTCAATGCTAAAAAATATTTATAATAGAAGATCGAGAAAAAAATGGTGTAAAATATAAATATTCTTTAATTAAAAAAAATCCTATTTAAAAAGCCATATTATTCTACATCTTATTTAGCTTTAATCAAATATATTAAATAAAGATTTATAAAAAAATTAAGGTTTTAATACTGCTATATTTTTGGATTTCGTTTCAGATCTATTTAAAAAAAATAACGGATTTATCGGATTTTTTTTAAATATATAGATCTCCAAAGGTTTTTTTTTACATGTTTTTTTCAGGGCTTCTCACCGGAAGCGAATCAAAAACCTAAAACCGTTAAAATCCGTTTTTATTGTCGTGAAAAAAAGCCGAAGCTGAACCAAAAAGATTATTATACATTTTTAATAAAAATAAAATGTAAAATCACTCGGAGATGAATTTTAACTGAAAAAGTCGTTATTTTTTCGTCATATTTGAACTGGAATGAAAACCGAACCGAAAAATAACGGTTCGAAACCCTAATAAAATAAAAAAGTAAGTTTTCTGAATATAAAAATATTTTTTCTATTAAAAATCTTATACTATAAATAGATTATATATAATAATTAATTTAAAAAAAATCTTAGTTATGCAATGTAATAATATCTAGAAACTGCATGGGTAAGTTCATTGAAAACTTCTTAGTTAGAATTCTTGCTTGGATAAACCTGCAGGGAATTTTCATGTATGACAGGCCTGGCTAAACTACGGCTCGCAGACCACATGTGAATTTCTCTGCCTTTTGGGTCATATTTAAATAAATTGAAATGACACGTATTAATTTTATATAAAGTTCTCAATAAAATAAGAAAAAAGGCTTTAATTTTTTTGACATGAAAATAAATAATGCTATTTATTTGCGGCTCTTCAGCTAAGATGTTTGCTTAGACCTGATGTATGACCAAGAATTTTGTACGTTCAATCGATATTTAACTACATTTAGGCGAATTTTATTTTTTTAACAGAAATACGAATATAATAAATAATACAATATTTCCGAAATGTTAGTTGCTATCATCCCTTCCGCATTTAAATAGAAGGGGGAGAAATGAGTTTGCGATAACGTAATGCATTCAATATGTATATATGTATGTACGGACCTTTTAGAATTTTATTCTATGCTTAAAATATTCCATATTCCGATAATGGCATAAGTATGTATCTGAGGCGGAGTTTTATAAAAATAAATATTATTAAAGAAAATATATAAATCACTAATTTATCGCCTTTCAATAAATAGTACAATCCATAACTTAAATTTCCAATTTCAAGTTTCCACACAATACTTCCATTCATCAATAAGTCTGACGCGGGACGTATGTAAAAGTGCATCCGCGTGGAACAGGTATCATTGTTTTTCAATACAATAATTCAACACATGTACGTGGTGGGCGTCCTTGTAGGAGTTAACAGCCACTTACAAGACATAAAATAACCTCAAATTACAAATCATTACACGTGAACCTGAGACCGCGATAACTGCGGAATATTTGTTCTGGTCCCGGAGACGGATGGGTGGTCTCACCCCGCCCGCACACTGGACACAGCAAACATAAAAATCAACACAGATTATCTGAACGAATCGACGGTGGAGTGGATAACGTGGCTGCTGCCGAGTATTAAAATTTTCTATGAAGTTTTGAGAAGCACTATTGCGGTCGCGCCGCGGCAATTTCCATGTTGAATTGCTTAATTTAGTCACAGTCATGTACAATAATATTCAGCAATTTGCGGAACAATAACCGAGAATATTGCAAAGATGGTAAACATTGAATATTTCGAGATGATGATGATGCTAGAGGCACCGAAACAGGAAGGCGTAATGAGCAAAAAAATGGCATCGTCTCTTCCCACAACGCGAGACATTACCGTGCGCACAATTTCATAGTACAACAATTTAGATAATCGTCGATTAAAACAAACACAAGAAATGTCGATAAAAAATTATTGTCTTCTGCATAATTATTTTATGAATCTCGAATAAACGTTACAAATCGTAATCCATCAGATAAAACCTCACCTAACTTTAAATGATACATTTGTATTTAAAATATAATTTTGTATAATAGATGTACAACGCTGATTGGTGCTTTTGAAAAACATTTCTCAACCTCGAATATTCTCTTGGAATCAAAAAATATTTATTAAATTAATCGGTGTTTTGGCTTGCAGATAACATGCATATTATTTCGATAATGCAAGATAACCGCGACTGAGCTAAGTTAGTAGTCGGATAGGTGTCCGACGAAAACTATG
>JAGXCT010037096.1:239186-258696 GCA_022495035.1 Philopotamus ludificatus | reverse complement strand
CACTCAGATGCAGAATCGTGTTTAGACCCGCCGCATTGAAAGGGTTAAATAAAAAAATAATTAATATAAATTTGAATGCAACTGAAATAATATTAATATTTGTTTGTTTGACACTCGGGGGAATATTAGTGTGAGAGTTTCATTTCCCTAATTTTTCTTCCCCAAAAATCTTTATATATCAAAAAATTTTTACATGGATGAATGGCGATTTGGAATCTTTTTGTTATGCCATCCATCCATCGTAGTCAAATATATAAATATGTCACAAATAAATATTTTATAAAGTCCTTCAAAAATCGATTGAAAATATGTATTTCTCGTTACTTAAGTTTTCTTAGATATAATTAATACACAAGTCTTTTAAATTATTCATTATTCTGGATTCTTCATTATTCAAATACTGAAAAAATGTTTAACTTATTTCACACGTACTCTCATTATATATACGAATATATAAAAAATATTTTTTTGGTAAAATGAATAATTAACAATTTATCTGTTATCCTATTCAATAAAAGGCATATTTTTTTATAAATAAAGAGAAAAAAAGTGGTTTAATTTTTTTTGCTAAAAAATATTTTGGGCCAATACGTCTGGCCCATGGAGTGGAAAGGGTTTTTTTTGTTTATTTAAAAAACAAAAATGTATTTTTTTAATCCGATATGAGATGAAACCCTATAGATGCTTTTTATTCATTTTCTCAATGAATTTCTCCAATAATAAATTTATAAAAAAAACTCATAGATTTAGCAGCAAAAATAAAAAAAAAAAAAAAAAAAAATAACGCTTACACCCAACTCCTTTGTTGCTTATAATTAGTATACAATATCTACTTTACATCTCCAGTCATTAAAGTTACCTAAAAACGGTTGTTATTATTTATTTATACGTTTCCTATTTTCTGTTTTGATAATAAATTTATATAACGTCATAGTGGTAAAATATCAAACGTCAATCGTCAATTCCATGCCTAAAAGATGACCGAGAGTTTCGAAAATCACTGATCTCATCCATATACTCAATGCATGCGTCGAAAAACAAATATCAGAATCATAAAAAATATTTTTTTATCACAGAAGCTTATAGAGGATTATGGTTCCCCTATCAGTAAGGAACCGAAAAACATGTTCGAGTCAGAATCAGAGTGAAAAAAGTATCATTATCAAATCCTTACCTTTCGAATCGCGTTATTTTCCAAATGGTTTTTAAAATTAATAAAATATTTAATGTATCATATAATTTAATAATAACCGATACAAAGAATAATAAAATGTTAATATACGTTAGAATATTACATACATATTGTCTGAATAATATCATAATATTAATGAGAAAGGCGAAGATGATTTTATGAATAATTAACAATATTTAGGTAATAAGCGTGAAAACTCGTTATAGAAACTTGTTTAATATTCAATATATAAATATGCAAGATACCTCGCACTATTAATAACATAAGATTAAATATTTCTAATAAAAAAAAATATTTAAAATCATTTCAATACGTTTCGTCTTGATCGTTTTTATTACAATGTTTGGACTGTGACGATATCTTCGCCGGCGAATTACGCACAGTCATCTCTCTCGGAATTTTTAAACACCCTAAAGTTCCAGAAGCCCTCAACCCGAAACCGATAAACTGAATTTTATTAAAATACACAAACACCAAATTACCATTTCACGGCCGGATGAAGCGAGCCGCAATTTTCGCCGGTACAATTTCATGCTAAACTGAGATTCTATTCCTTTCGCCATATTATAATAGGCAAAGATAAATAGAACCAATAGCGACGCCCACTAGAGTCCAACACCCACATCCACGACCAACCACCTGCTCGATCCGCAACAATGGAGCTCTTGTTGCAGGAACAGTGAATGGTTCAATTGTGACTGATATCAGGATATACAGGATGTATTTAATCAACATGAAAAAAATTAAACAAACCGTTTAAGAATGCCGTCTGATTGAATATCATAAAATTTTAAATGTCAAAATAATATTTGATGTTTGCAAAGAGCAGCCTGTCAATCGGATTTTGATGCAACGGAATGCATTGTTGGATCGGACAATCGTTTTGTGTCAGAATAACTCTTCAGATATCTATTGTTGCGCTTTGAATAAAATGTATTCGACGATCTCGACGCCTTTTAAAAATATTTTTATTGTATATTTATTCAAATTTTATACCTCGATGTACGGTTTTAATTAAACGCGAGACACAAAAAAATTGCAACAGCTAAAATCTACCCCCTTCATCTGTTGCTCAACGTTTATTTATTGAGCAATTTTCTCACCGGAAATGAGGGTTGAAATAAAATACGTAAAAAAAAATCAAATTTAAAAAGCGGACAAACCCTCGAATATTTTCGAGAGTTAAAACTCAATTAATATTCGTCGTAATTTTTTGTTTATGGCACAAGACATACTTGCCAATATAATCATCCTCCAAATTACCTGACAAAACATGACTTTGAATTTGAATGCTTACGAAAAAAAAATACACACTGCCGGATGTAATTTCTGAGACGCTTCACAATGCAGATTAACATGTCAGCGTGTACATACATAACGTGCCCGGTTCAATCTGAATTAATTCAAGTAGAGTTTAAATTCAGCCTCCAATTAAATATCATCATCGCTTATTACAATCGAAATTTGGCTAATTGATACTAAACAATCGCAGTATTGGCATTAGCCGAATATATGACCTAATCGATTGATTCTGTCATCACAATCCATTAGTTTCGGTCTGACGAAGCGTGGATAATGCATTTGCCATAATATAGTTACACGTAGGAAGCACAATGGAAATTTAGGGTGAATTATGTACTAAGGAAACAATTAGATTTTGATGCATTACATTTGATACATCCGCCGTCATAATATATAAACGTATTATCGGTACGAATTAAAAGCTCGCGCGATAACTAATTGAGCTTTTAAATCGTGTCGCGTTTTAATATTTAAATAAATCGTCGCTATCGAAACACACGAAACAAAATGGTAATATAAAACGAGGCCATCGCGGACACATTTAATTGGACGCGTCAATTTGTTAACCCATTGAGGACAGGAGGTGACGAAAAAAAAAACAATGGTGTCGGCGTCGTCTGTTCCGCAGACGCATTTGTAGGGCGCGACTCGGTTACGAGCTGATAAATTCAAGCCAATAACTCAAGACGTGATGAAACGTTTGGCTCGGAGGATAATGAATGGCGTCCACCCACGGGCCCTTCGTTCAGGGTCGACAAACCATTGTCACAAACAACCCCAAAACATGACTTAAAAAAAACTTTTCTGAAAAAAAAGCTCTACGCGTGAACGATTTACAGAAAGTAACCCTTAACCCTTTCTACTCTGTCCACTTTTAGTCAAATCTATGAGTTACTCATAATCACAATTTTATTTTTTTACAAATTTATTACAACGTAGATATAAAAAAAAATTGTATTTTATTTGTATTGTTTATTTAGTCGATGAATTTTTTGAATGTTTTAATAATTTACGCATTGAAGACCGCTGAAAAATATGTTTAATCTTATGCAATTCAGCCTTGCTCTAGTATTAGCACTTAAAGTGCGAGAACAATAGTTTATTTGACCACCTAGAATTTATTTTTAATAATTAAACAACACAAATTGATATTTGGCATCTAAATTAAATCAACCAGAAATCTATTCACATCTTTAATCTCATGAGGTTCATATTGAAATAGTATAACATATCTACGTATATACAATTAAGTTCAATTAATTCCGAACACTGACAGATTTTTCGAATTTTAAACACATTGGAAATTGTTAATTACTGTAAATATTTTTTCATATTATTTATTAATTTTCAATTTGTATTATTTTGCTAAATTGCAGCAGTTTTGAGCAAATCAATAAAATACTTGCAATTGCTGAAGAAATGTGAATTCGTCATATTTCAATTGCAACAAAATATCTAATTTAGATAAGTATTTTTTTTATTTAAAAAACAAAAATAGATTCAAGAAAAGTAAGGATGTGTGTTACAAATCCGCGTAAAGATTGAAAATTTAAATACATATTTTTAACAAAATTAATTTTTATCTGCATCCAAGAATCGAGAACAGTCGAAAAACGCATAGTTATTAATCAAGTTCCAAAGAAAATCTTGGAACAATATTGGAAATGGGTCTTCAGTTACGTAATTCATCGAAAAAAATAAAATATTGAACGAATTAATTAAGAAAAAGTAGTTTGATGAGATGAAAAGTCATAGATGAGATTTAGAAAATTAAATATTATATTGTGATGATATGGGGATATGTGACGTCTGATGATTGTCATTGATAAGATAAATATAATTAACATTTTCCATTCAATGGGCCAGACGTATTGGCCCAGTAAAAAAATTAACAAACAACTTAAATCAAGTTATTTTTTATTTAATTAAAAAAAAATGTCTTATCGAATCGGACATCAGATCAAACCCTATGGATGCTTCTTATTCATTTTCCCAATAAATATATGTATTAAAAATTTGTAAAAAAAAATATGATGAGTAAATCATAGATTCGACTAAAAGTAGACACAGTGGAAAGGGTTAGATACAATACTTATTGAAAACATCCTACTTGTTTTTGAAAACTTAACTTAAATTACAGTACAGGAAATCCTCATAATCCTCCCTGCTATAGAGCAGTTTTCTAAAGTCCCTCTTTAGTGCTCCATTCTAGAGCTCCTTTTTCTACAAAACGGTAATTAAATTTATAATATTTAAAATACTTGAATGAAAAAATGATTGATATATTGATTTTGTTAAATTTAATGAATATGATTCATAGAACTTAACACCAAATTTTGTATGGTTGCCTAACTTCTATATGGCGGGTTTCAATAGCATTTATCAGCGCTATAGGAGGATTAAATGTATTTCGATTTTTAAGATGATTCAATACTATTTATTGAGCCAAATTATCGAGGTATTACTCATTTCCAATAGGAAAAGATATTAAAATACAATAAAAAATATTAGAAATTAAGTCATTATAGTGACAGAAAACACTCCTGGTCTCATTTCTATTGATAATCTTTGGAGAATAATAAAAAAATATTAAGAAATTACTCATATTGTCATATATCTCATAACGTCATCAATATAAATTAAATCAAAAAAATATTTAGTTCAGTCCCTAATTATAATTTTAAAAATGTAAGGCAAAATGGACACATGGAATATTATAAACTGATCTATAAATATCCCATCTATCTCATAAACATAAGAAAGTCATGTATAAAAGCATTTTTTATGACCGTAATAAAACAATTAATGTTCATTGAAAGTGAAACACGCGTTTGTGAATAGATTAATTTTTTTTTATAAGGATAACGGTCAGTCGATATTTGTTGCCCTTATGTGGTTAAAGTTGAACATCTATAGCTAACAGAAAAAAATATTTAATCAATAGATTCTTGTTCATCAAATAATAAATGTCTTCGGTTTACGTTGAATGTTGAAGACATTTTCCGATGCGTATCAAACAATATTGTTTTGATAGAGATGAATTTTTCAACGTCTAGCTCAAATCTTAGAAAAGTTACAGATCAAAAAACTTTGAGGAGACATGCCCGTGTCGTCCACTTAGCAGTCCGAGCAAATTCAGAGCACGTCCTCTTTGTTTTATCAATGGGCACATAACGAAGTGAAAGACAAGCCAGAGCAGCACAATCACTGCCGTTTCTTTCTCTGGGACGCCGCCCCCTTGATCGCGGGGCCCGCGGGGGTCTCCGATAAATGCCAAACTCGTTATTTCATGCCGGAGAGGTGATACATGTGTACCGGGTGATACATACACACACACAAAAATAAAGGAACTGACAGGGTCGGATCGGTCACGAAGGCAACCTCACGATCCGTGAATTCATTGTCGTGAAGCTCTCGGATCATTAATTAGATCATATCCGGATTGGGCAACCGACGCAACTCGAGGCGCTCCACAACGAATTGGGGAAACGAGTCGAATGTCTTCAGACGAAAGCTCGTTTGTTTTAAATCCTCGAAATTTCCCTCAAATTCCGAGCAGATCTAGCGAAACGAGCATCAATCCGTTGAGGGATTAGTTACGGTTGTATCAAAAATCATCTTAAAAATATGAATATACAAGAGACGTACTTGATTAATATTTGTAATAAACCATTTTCTGACACATGAGCTATTATTGTTTTTTTATTTGATATATATGTCTTAATAACAATAAGAAAAAATACGATTTTCGGAATTCGTAGTTTTAACTAAGCTCTAAAAATATTTTACATGTTTATTTGTTGAATAAAAATTCAACAGGCAAAGTCCAATAACAAATTTCTGGATGGATTAATCTCAAAGAAGAATGTGGTCGGAGGTGACCACGCTTGTATTTTTAAAAATATCTCGGCATTCACCATTCAAAGATCATCAAAACAATAACCATTAGATAAAATATTAAATATTAATATGCGATAATTTAATATACAAATATTTATATAGTATGGCGATATGAAATTATTGGGTTGTTCAAAACCGTACAAATCATGGCAACATAAAATTTGGACAAGGGTTGAATTTGTAAGTTCGGCTGAATAAATCTAATTGCCACATTTTTAATGTCACTTGAAATAAAAGTACCCGACTATCTTTCTAGTAATTTTACTATGCCGTTTACATAAAAATCTTTTGATTTGGATGAAAAATAGGCATCGAGAACCGTTTTCTTAACCGATCCGTCACGGCTCGCAACCAACGGTGTCGCCCGATGGGATCTATTGTATTTACTATGAAATTAATATATTAAAATTTACCTCAAGCATTTCGAGTCATGATATTGATGAATTACTACTCAATATGACGCGTAGCTGACGCGCGATGTCCCGCCGGAGACTGAGACACGCCGCTGTCTCAGAGTTCTCGCCACACGTGTCCTTAATACGGTTTCACTCGTACTTGCAATGTTTTTTCACGCTCGCATCCGGTAGGTAGCGAGAAAAAACATTGCGCCCGTTCCAATAGAAACGCATATTGTGGTTTTTAATTTTTTTTCGCAGAGAGTTGTTCGAGAAAAATCAAAAACATGGAGTCCCAAATAGCTAGGTTGAATATTTTGTCAGATAAAAGTGTTGTATTAATCTAAATAAATAGTAATTCAATAGAGCAAGATCGTGTAAATATGATGAATGAATAATTACATTCCATTCGTATTACATTAGTTTATCCGAAGCAATTTTAACTGTATGAGGTCTCGCATTATTTTATAATGAATAAATCCTTTACAATCCCATCGACAATATTACACACAGACAAAATAAACTTTATGACAGTTGGGTTCAGTTTCAGCGTTGCCAGTGGTACCTGCCCCTTTGAAAGCCACTGTTTATGCGACATTGTTTCGAATACATTACCAAATTCTCATCCCCTGTCACAAGATGTCGAAGAAATGTTGAATTATTTTCAAATTTGATTGATTCTTGACCCATTCGAACTCGAATTGTCATTATCAACATCATTTTTAAATGTTCTTGCACTCTAAACCAAGAGTATCCCACTGTATCTGCTATTTGTAGAATGGATTAGGTTTAATTTGCTTCAATTTTAATCTGTAACACCTAATTCTACACTTCCACTACCCTGTAATTTCGAGGATATTATCGATATATATCGAGTCAAACTTTCTAATTTAAAGTTGTTTGAATCATTTCAGACACTTCGGAATAGTCAATCTGTCTCGATAAATAAATATCACTTTCTGCCGTAACCATTGGATTAGTAAAAATGAGCTTATCCAGTACAAATTCATCCGTGTGAAATAGGATCCAAAGTAAAATTTTCTCTAATTTCTATGTATTTTAGAAGAATCGACTCTATTTATATTTTTAACCATTAGAGTGCTGAGAAGCGCTCTTTGTTGTTTGGACCAAAAGCCTGGCGAGCGCAATCACGCCTCACATATGAAATGAAAACATTGGAGACCAGTAAATCTCATTGAAATGAAAGCTTTCGTAGCTGTACTGATGGAAATGAGGATAACCCGAAGACCCAATATGTTTAGTTATTTGGCAAAAAAATCAAGAAGCATAGTAAGATGTTTTTGAGGGGTCGTTTCCAACTAATTCTCAATTTTTTTCACATCACCGACAATGAAATATATTTCCCCTGGGACATACCAAATATGATCTATGTGCAAGATTCAACTTATTAGTTTAAACATGCATTACATTATACTCCTCATCAACAACTTCGTATTGATGAGTCTTTAGTTGGGACAAATTGTCATACAATGCTTAAGCAATATCTTCAAAATAAAAAGCATCATAAAATGGGGGGTAAAGTTTTGAATGATAAGCAATGACACAGTTAACTATTGCTTAGGTTTTTTTTGTTATAAAGGTGCAAAATGTAATGCTGATAAAATTTATCGTTAGTTCCGAAGTTGTTTATGCATTTATTTGCAAAACTATCTTATAAATATTTATTAGTTTTAAATAATACATTAAAAATGTATTTGTTTATGATTTTTTTATTAAAATATGTTAAAAATTATGAAACTTATGAAATATTCCAAAAAAACCATCTCATTTCATTGTTTTTTGTTCAGCAAATTTGAATAGTATAAAGAAAAAACAGTCAGCACTCAAATTTCAGGGTTTAGATTACATAAATTGATCAGTTATTCGAAAACCAATAATAATACATCGCTTAAATTCCATTAAATGAAATAATTCAATTATGATTCCATTTGAGCGTATAAATTCCGCGGTCATTCGTAAAATTATCGCATGTAAAACTGCGGTCGCATTTTAATCCGCCTGTCGATAATATATTTCAAATGGACCGCGTAAAGCTGGAGTGATGACAGGCCGAGCGGGCTACAAATATGGCCATGTTATTATAAACGTCAATGAAAATGTTCACCTGTCACAGCCGTAAAAGGTTTCGACCGAAATGCATCATGACGCTCAAATACGTGCTCTTTATTCAATTTAAATATTGCAATGCGCGATGACACCGTCGAGTTGTGCAATTTCGCGCACGTCGTCGCAAAATTCGCAATGGCGAAATTTGTGACATTCGTATTAATCGCTTACAAGGCTTGTAAATCGAGCATCGTGAGCATAGGTACGTGTCCTTTTCTAAAGATCCTTTGACACGTTTACAGCTGTTATTCGACATGTTTTATCTGGGAAATTAATTCTCGACATCGTTTTACATGACTCGTAAAATTTTTATTTTTTTCGACGAGGCTCAATATATTTTTATATTTTTTTTTTGACAACATAAGCTCTGTTTCAGAGATGTAAACACATCCCGATGCTTTCGGTAAAATTTATGTCGAGAGAATTGATATCAATAAAAAAAAACGAGCGAATTAATAACAATTACAAATCGATATTTCATTGCCGATTTTTTTACGAAATCGACAAACATCGCAATAAAAAATTAAATAACGCCATCGATCGTCAAATTTTCCAATTTGTCCGCCATAGATCTTTGATCGGGTCGATTGGACCAACACGACGGTCATACATCAAAATTTACACTCTGACAATGGTCAATTAACCGCCATGCGTCAAACGAAGAGAATGGCGACAGTCTGTGAGTGACAGATATGGGACGCGCTCTGAAAAATGGGATATTCATCGCACAGACCAATTCCGACGATAGGTTATAAATGTAAATATTATTGCGAAAAGGCATAGAAATTAGAGTGGGCCTCCGTATCTCCCCTCCCCTCCCTGTTTAACATCTGCCGACGGTATTTATGGTCGACGGGACAAAATATCGAAACTAAACCGATCGGCGACGGGGGCAGCTGCCGATATTGAAATCAATCTGCAACAATGTAGACGGATATATACATAATATTAATACCGGGACCATTAATCAATAACTCGGACCGGGAGGCAGATGTGCCGGACAGCCATTAGATATCGTAATAAAAGTCGATCGTAAACCGCACGCGCTGACTTACATACGGCTCTTACCTGAGTGTGTGCGATTAGATTAGGCTAATACGTATGTTATTTTAGTAGTGGATAAGTGTATTAGATCACACGTCCTTCACAACGAGCTCCACTTAATACGTTTCGTATAATATGTGTATATTTGCATCCAGCTAACGTGTTACGAATTTATCCCACGACTTTTAATATATTAGATGGCCCCAAATGTAATATCGCATTTTCGGAAAGCATAGTTTCAGATTAGTTTTCCTCAGTCCTTTGACTAAGAAAGACGTGTTTGAATATTTTGTGTGTCGTGAAAAGTCTCCAATCTTCGTTTTGCGCAGAATTTTTTTTTAGTGACCTTCGGAAGAACATTTGCGCAGTTGTATGCTGTTTTAGTTTCGCGCAAAAAAAACGCAACGGAGGCAACAAAAAATATTGGCGATGTTTATGGAGGCGCATTAAACAGGAAATGTCAAAGATGGTTATAAAAATTTAAATCAGGCAATATCTATTTGAAAAATGAGCCTAAAGTGGACGTCCTCGTGAAGTGGATGAAGCAGCCCTGAAAGAAGAGGTTGGAAAAAATCCGACTCTCGGTATCGAAGAATTATCGAGCCAAGCCGGTACTCAATGGTAGTCAACTTAAAGATATCGATAAAAGTTTTATAAGAATGGCATTTTCGATTTACCTAATAGATGGAAAAAGGTTATGGAAATTATTGGTTATAAAAATTTTGTATAATTTAAGTTTAATAAATGATTAGAAATACGAAATAAAAAATACGATGTTACATTTGGGTCCTTCTAATAATTAAAAACTCAACGCGTTTGAAGCAATTCATATAAAAGTTCAAAATTGGCATAATACAATCGAAATGTTCCAATAAAAGCCACGTAAAAAGATGTTCCTTAAATTTAAAAACCGTGTTATTTTTAAAAATAACATTGTGATAAAGAAAATCGTATAAACATATTATTTATACATACGTATTTTAATTAAAAAATAAATAAATACTAACAACACATCGAATGTGTTTGTTATCACTTTCCTGTGTTGTTGAATTTCTTATTATCAAGAATTTGTTATCCGCTTGTAAGTTTTTTGTTTAACAAATTGTTTACACATTTTTTGATATCCAGCCATACAAATTTGCAGGGCCCGTCGGAATTTTAAAGCTCGTTCCAGCTTGAAATCGTAAGTAAGAAAATGGTGTTCCATACTGTTCGATACATTTTACTACTTTATTTACTCTTTATCCATTGGTTATTGGGACCTACATTTTTTTCCTTTTGCGCCAATTAACACCGGGACGAAAAACGAATAAAGCGCGAAATTGAAAATACTATCTCAACCCATGAGTTACAATCATTATATATTTTTAATAAAAAATATTAAATGAGATATAAATTGGGAACATGAATCAGAAGCTTATATAGGGTTTGAATCTAATATCCGATTAAAAAAGACATATTTTTATTTAATTAAATAAAAAAAACTTGGTTCAAGTTTTTATAAAAAAAATTTAGGGCCAATACGCCTGACCCACGAAGTTAAAAAGGTTAAGATTGATAGCCATATTGGATGCCTTACCTTATTCTTGGCTCTTGAAAAGGTTTCACGTATTTTGATGTGCTCGGCGAAAAAATTGAAAATGGAAAATTCGGCGTTTTTAGATGAAAACAACACTGTTATTATGTCCCAGTCTCCGTATTTGCCGCACATTAAATTCCAAGACTTCTTCCTATCCTCGAAGACGAAAAAGACCATGTAATGGCAACGTTTTGCTAAAATATATGAAAATTTCGACCATAGCTTCTAATATCAAGATAATCACAGATTTTTGAAAATAAATAATAATACCTTAAAAATGGGGCAGTAAAATACTGATTTTGAGTTATGTTTTTTTATCATTAGTAAGTCTAAAAAGATAACAATCATAAAAAGGAGGAAAGCATCTTTGATCTATTATATGTTCATCAACTCCTCTAGAATTTTATATAATGTGAAATACTATAAATAACTCAATCAGGATGAATTTTAATACTATCGAATATCACGAAATTGCTTTTAGTTTAACTTGTACAGATTTTTTACTGTAAATTAAACATTTAATAAATCAAATTAAACAATTGGATGATGGATGAAATGTATTTCATTCCAAACCAAACAGTGTGTTTAAATAAATATGTAATATTTTGGTCAATTCTAATATTTTTTGTTACTTTCTTGAAAGATTATTGCATAAATTAGAAGAAAAAAAAATCTTGAAAGAGAATAAATAGTTTGAATAATAGAATTTGCTGGCTATAGTCACAGTACCTTTAAAATTCGCTAGTTGTTACAACTACGTATTTGCTTCCGTATATAACTTGATTAAAAATACTATGGAAAATCAAATGTTTTGAGATGAAAAACTTTACATTAATTGCTTGAAGAAATGTATTTATCAATGTATTTATTTTTATAGAGATATCATCAACTTTCTCAATCTTTTAAATTTTTAAAACCTTTCTAAACTGCATGAGGTATAAACCGTACTTTAAAAATCTCATTAAAAAATGAATAAATAAGACCTTATTTGTCTCAAAATGATGTTTTTAAATACGAGATTTATCCTCTTAAAACATGTCAAGCCTTTTTTAATATGTGCTATAAGGTAATAATTTTTAGTCTTCGGAACATAAATAAAATAACAAGTAAATACATAAAATCCCGACTTAACGAGATACAGCACGATGGAAATATTCGTCTGTCGCATCAACTGTCGCGTGCTGTGTTTAGTTCAATCCAACGTCCAATCATCGATAATAAAAAAAAATGGTACTCACGTTTGCAGGCTCGTCGATGCGATATGGCCTTGGAGGGGTCCCTGAAGTATCCCTCTCGGCAGTAGTGACAGTGGCGTCCTCCCGTGTAATGTCTGCACCTGAGGCAGACGCCTCCCGAGACGCGTCCCGACAGCTTAAACAGCTCCATGTTGAAGCGGCATCGTCGCGCGTGGCCATTGCAGTTGCAAACTGAAAACAGCAAAACAGCAAACCATCAGCCATTTGCGAGCTTTACGTCCAGCGGACCGGAATAAATCGTGCTTAAAGCTGTGGGTCTAGTGGCGAGGGTCCGGGCCCCCGTCGCGCACTGTAATTAACCCGTTGCCCCATCGCACCTCACCACGGGCCGGCGGACGCCGAGTAACCGATCCGTGGACCGCGGCCACCATCCATCATCACGCATTTTAAATTTCGTATTTGACACTAAAATAATAATAATGTGGGCGAGCTTCGGCACCGTGTCGTATACCACTTAAAAATTAAAGAAATATCACGGCGCATAATTCGTTTGTCATTTTAAAATAAGAATGCGTTTAATATTTTTAATTTCGTCTGATAAATAATTTTCACCTCTCGATGGTGGTTATAAAGAGGAGGAAAAAACTCAGTTGACCTCGATAAAAAAGTAACGATTAAAATCAATTACCATACATTTATAATAAACATAACTGAGGGCTATGTAGAGCGGCAGCGTTACACAAAGCCCGAATTCTTTTGTTAACCCGTTTCAATATAAAAAAAGACGTAAAACGGAGATCTTATCGACGAAATGGTCCGACTATCAAATCGGCTCATCTCTTAACTTAACCAGTAAACACGTACATAAAAAAAGCCACACCATTTGTCTATCCCAATTTAAATAGCTACCGCAATAAATATATATACATTTTTTCCGTTTATTTTAAGGGTGTGAGATTTTTAAAATTCCCCATTCAATAAAAATCTCCATTACCTGCGACAAATAAAATAAAAACAAGGCAATTCTTAGAGAATTCTTTCATCCATTCAACAATGAGAGAGGTATTTTAATTAAATTTCAAACAAAATGCAATATTCTTTTGAAGAATGCAAAAATCCACAATATTGCCGAAAGAATTTAATAATACAGTGGAGATTTTCATATTCGCATTTTGAATATATTTAGAATGATACTGCAACAAATAAACTGACATTAAAATGATTACATTTCTGCGTTAATAGTTATTTGCTTAGAATATGGGATCGCTCTCGTGTAAACGTACCGAGAAATATTAACCGTTTAGGGATGCAACCGCCACAGCGCCACCCCCCAGATTGAAATTAATATGATTTTAATTAACAAGTCTACCACCCGGACGCTATCTACGCAACCCCATACTTTAACCCTTGGAACGGGAAAATTATTTAATACAACGCGACAGACAAAGTGTTGGGAAATTGTCTGTAAAAATAATGGAAACAGAGCTCGAATTTAAAATGCGGGGAACGAAGATTCACTTGAGAATTCTTAAATTAAGTGGTGCCGTTTCGGAGGATATCGACAGACCAGGGCTGTGATTATAAAATGTATTGCGGAAGGAAGACGTTCGAGTGTAGCTCGAGCTCCTGCTCGCTTTAACCGATTAATATTTTCTTTTTCTAAAAAAAAAGATTAGCTATTACAGAAAATCAATATAATGCACAAATTTACGTTATCTAGACGGCATTAAACCCTGTCAGTAGAACCGGTTCTCATTCGATTACTATGAATAGTTAACCAGCATTGAAGAAAGTCAATACTACACCGGTAGGAAATACATTAGGAATTACTACGTAAGTCACCACGTAAAATAACCACCTAAAATAATACAATATTTGAAAAGCTAATGATATTATCTAGTATTACGTGTTAGCCTACATTGATGATAATTTCTCTACACTTAATTAGATCCAGCATGCAATGTAACAATGGTAATAGCATATATAGCGAGACATAGAAACATGACGTTTACAATTGGTTTGAACTTATTCAATAATAAGACCCGGTCTTGTACCATTTTTTGTTTTAAAATTATTCTCATTATTTTTTGAGTGATATCTTATTCTTTCATGTACATTTATTCAAATACTTATTTATAATTTGAACGATTCAATCATTGATTTAGCAATACAGGTCATCATATCTTCTTCTTCTTGTGTAGCCAACTCATAGTACATTGCAACACAACTGTATTATCATATATTCTAAATATAGATATTGATTTTAATCCACACATATTTCATAAATGCCTTATTTATTGCAATGGAGTATGGTGATCGATATTCATTGCTGCAAGAATTATTATTTGAAGCACTTTTCTCTCAACAAAACATATTTCATGTATATTTTGATGAGTGCTACTTGATTTATAGATCCACATGTGTTGCAGTATTAAATGGACCACATTCTTGTAATTGTTTATAGCTTCGTATGCCTGAAATGTGAACAATTTTTCAATCGTCCCCTTCAGACAATTTGGTAAAATACAGGTATCGTAAATTGAATAGACACATTTGCAGTATTTTATAGTTTTTTTATTTTTTTGAAATCAAAAGAAGCTATCCAAACCATTTGCGATATTTACAGAGACATCAATAATATTCTACAGTGCTAAAGATGGTTTCACAATTTCAAAAGCATTAAAGGTGAGTGAAAGGATAAACCAAAACCAAGGAGACCTCTTAAAATCGACGATGCTACTCATAAGTGGAGTCCGATCCACGTAAATCAATCAAAGATTTGTTCCAAGACTTCGGTTTTACATGATCTGTGGCGAAGAATAATTTTAAGAGGCACGAGTAAATAATAGAACAACGAATGATCTTTCTTTTATTCATCATTCATTTATCATATGTGTAACAGACCTATTGAAGAGCCTTGGCCTCATCCAACACCCTCCTCCTTTTATCCAGTCTGCCGCTACGTCGCTCCATCTTCCGGTAAGTTTCAATTATACAGTGTCCCTTTGTACAGTGTCCAACCTCCTCAGCCTTGGTCTTTCTTTCCTCTAGGGACAGGAAGGCTTGTTAACCGCATCCTTGATAAGTGACCGGCCCACCGGAGCCTGACCACTCTGACGACTGCTGTGACCGGTAGATCCTTGTATAATCGTCGAATACGGCTCCAAATATTCATCTCAGAATTCCCTTGTTCGTATTGTTTTGTCAAAGCCCAACATTCAGATCCGTATGTTAGGACGGACCTGATGAGGGTCATGTAGAGCTTGACTTTAGTCTTCTTAGAGACGAATCTCGACTGTAGATGCTTAAGTCCAAAGTAGCACCGGTTTACCAGCATGGTTCTTCTTCGTATTTCCAAATTGGGTTCATTGTTTTTTTGTAATAAATGAGCTGAGCTATGTAAATTCCTGGACAGCCTTTAATCAGTACTCTTCGACTCTCAGGGATTCAAGGATTCGTCTTTCTTTCATCTCTCCTGTCCATATATGAAACCGATCCGTCTCTTATATGGATTATTACTGAGGATAAGAATTGGGTCTTCTACACCAATCCGAAGAAGAGAAAAATGACTTTCATCGAATCATGTACCTGTGTCTACCCCTGTAAGATCATTGACTGAAAAAGGTACTCCTTTTGTATTTAGAGGGATATTTTGGAAATAATTCACTATATGTAACTAAAATCTGATGAGACTATAACAGCAGTAGTGTATTGTGCCTAATTTGTAAGAATATAGGAGATCACTTTTAGAAAATAAAAGATTTCTCGGAGCAAGAATTACGCAGGACAAAATTAGAGATCTAGATTTAGTTCTACATCAATTACCATATTTAACTGATTTTACCGCTTTCGGACTATCATTGTTCAAGTCGATGAAATATTCGAGATAAAAAAAAATACAAAGTTGAACAAGTCCAAAATCACTTAAAAACGTATTTTAATATTAAAAAAACCCCGAATTTGTACGATAGTGAATATTTAATATGAAATTTTGAACGGCAAGCAATAATAAAATGAAATATTAACACAATTAATCTGAATAATGATTTTATTGTTGCAGTTAAAATGCATTAATCAAGATGTATCCCCGGAGGCTTTCGCTGAGAACTGATCGACCCGCACGCCGACCAGACTTGCCCTTCCCCGAAGGATTAAAACTTCATAAATAAGCAGCCGTTCGCCCTCGGGGTAACCACCCCGATGATCCTGTCAACTCCCTGCCCCCATCCAACCAGCACCGTCTGCGAACCTTATTTAATTATAAGCAAATTTATTTAGACTCATTTTCCGGTGAAAAAATCTTTCAGATTGGCAACGTCACATAAATATTTTTTATAATAAACCCCATGAAATAACATATTGGTTGCATAAGGAGCGTTTAAGACGACGAGGGTAGGTGGAGAGTGCTGATGAGAAGCGATGCAACTAAAAAAGGGAGAGCGGCACGTGACTGATTGCCTCTGTTCATATAAACCCCGTGGGGGTGGGCCAGTATTGTTTTATTAAATCAAGACGAGGGGAAAGAGCAATATTGCAAATTTCTCACTCAATCCCCCGTCCCCGTGTGCTTGAAATATTTAAAAAAAATATCATTCAATATGAATAATACGTCAGATTTGTTTAGCGAAAATTTTCAGGAACAAAACCAGAAGTGCGCATTGTTTTCGGATCTACCCTTCGTGTATCGGATTAAAATTATGACCGAGGAATTGGAAAGTTTAATTACAAACGGGGGGTGGAAAGTGCAGAGTCTGGCGATGGAGGTTTTCCTGCCTTTGAGGAATGTGTCATTTAACAAATGTCCCCTGTTTGTAAATAATCATCTTGCGCTCGTGTATCTTCACTCCGTTTTGCATACTTCATTATCATAATGGATGGGGGGTCGTGCGTTTTCGCGGATGCTGAAGAAATAAAATTGGAACATTTTCTTTTTAAACACGTGTCGCACAATTATTTACACAGCCAGATACAGAATGTTCCAAAAGATCATAATATTTTATGGTAATTCCGATACATTGGACACGTTCTGAAGAGCGCCAACCGTGTAAAAAAATTTGCGTGTACATATAGTAAAATGGTGAATTGGTTCGCCCATGTCTTCGACCGCGTAAAAAAATCATCGGTCGAAATCTACGCAACTCTATAAATAATATATTTATATATAGATATAATAAATTACATATTTAATTTCATAGCAAAAAATATTCTGACGAGATGTAATAAATCTTAATTTAAAACCTGAATAAAAAGTTCGTGCAAAAAATGTAGACGCAAATGTGTTGAAATATTATTTTGAGCTGATTTAATTAAGCTCGAGTTTAATTGAATAGAAGGGGCCGTCGGCACATAACTAGCAATGGTGATGATGATGATGATGATAAATGATGATTACAAAAAATAAATACACATTTACAGAACGAAATAAAACATTCGGTTATAACAACATGAACAAGAAGAAATACATGGGAGGAAAAATATATAGTCAATTTTCTAAAACACCGTCTTGCAGCATTAAGTCGGGGGAAATTTTGCCAAATTTAATTTTCGAGAAAATCCGATACATCGGCAAGACGGAGCCGCGCGTAATTGAATAGCGCTACAGTGGAGCCATCTCGTGGGCCGCAGAACCCGACACAATGGTACGACCGTGAAATGCAAAATTGTTCGTTTCTGCCTGGCGAGATCGCAATTTAAAACAATAATGAATGCCGAAAAGGGTGTCGGGCTGAGGGCTAATGTGTACCCCTGCCCCCTCAGCCACCACTGCCACTAGCCTTGCCCCTGTTGACTTAAGGGGCATAAAATTTAATCTAAATCGGTGGGGCGCGGCGCTGGCGTTTAGCCGTCGACGAATTAAAATATTGTTCGTCGCTTAATAGCTTCCCTTTGTGCGCCAGTGATATGTTGTAATTATTGCTGTAGGCCCGACTGTAATTAAAGTGGAGAGCGTCGACTTGCCATGTATGACTGGAATCAGTTAAAAAATGATAAATCACGGTGATGCTACGTCCCAGTCGACCAAAGCAGAGGCAACAATCCACAAGATCCCGTAAAAAAATACTATTCATGGAAAAATAATTAGGAAATTTTTTTTACAGATACAACTAAATTGTATCGAATTACAATTAAAAATATCGTTCTATTAAGTGTTGAGTGATCAATGAAGATCAGAGGTGTCAAACTGAAATCATTCGATACCAAATAAAACATTGTAAGAACTGAAAGGCCTCACATATAAATATTTTATAAATTAATACAAATATGAGGCTTTTTTTTATATAATTTCACTGTTTTGACACCTCGATTTTACAATTTTTAATTTTGAAAAAAAAACCGATTAGTAGAATACAAAATTAAGTAATAATGCACATTGCTGTTTTTCTTTATTTTGGAATTATATCGCCAAGGATATATTTCTAATAAAATTCGTTAATTCATTTCCATGGAACATGTAAATTTGGAGGCGCAAATTCGACTTTCACTTTTATAAGAACGGTTTATAAGAATTGGGACATCTTCTTTATGCTTTTCCATGTATGAAAATCTGTCATCGAATGCTTTAATAACTTTTGTGTCTTCATAAGCACATTTTGAAAAATCATTCATAATGGTCGTTTAATAGTTTAACCTTTTCCACTCTGTGGGCCTGACGTATTGGCCCAAAATATTATTTGGAAAAAGTTCGAACCTCGTTTTACTCTATTTATTTATAAAAAAAGCCTTTTATTAAATAGGATATCAGATCAAACCCTATAGATGTTTCTTATTCATTTTA